>JPKD01001129.1:0-23956 GCA_000750935.1 Pseudogymnoascus sp. VKM F-4519 (FW-2642)
CAGCTGGAAACGACCAAGCGCATTTGAGCGTGGTTGTGGTTGTATTGGCATCAGCAAGTGTAGCTACATCCACGAATGATATATTTTCAACAGAGGAGATCGTGCCAATGATAGAGATCCATTGGACTGGGTGATTCCCATAGTACATGATTCCAAGGAGGCTCCCCGCGCCACATTGTTTGAACTTTGCAAAAGTGCTTAGCTCTAGAGGCACGTACTCGTTACACGTCGTTGAGAGAGAGTTGAATCGCAACCCATGCATCGGTGGGGTTGTTGTTGGTGGACCCATACTAGTCCGATTGGTCGTTTCATTGTTAAAGTGTAGCCGCAAGTCTGGGGATTTGTTCCATGGCTCCAGCGTAGGAAGCGGTGATGGCATTTGAGGGACGGGTAACGAACGAGATGTCTGCACCTGGGGTTGACGGCGGTTCAATCTCATCCACTGCATTTGTAATGCGGGAATTTTCCAGGTCATATCCGGCCACTTCGTTGTGAATTTGCTCGAGATATCTAGCCACGTGAGCTTTGGGTGAATTTCTTTGAGGGACAAGAGGTAGTTGTCCACATCTGGATGTCGAGGCGACGTAGTGGAATATGAGGACATGATGAGAGTATTTTGATAACTGGTAAGAGGGAGTTAGTAACAATCCCCTGCCAATAGCCTAGTAAGTAAACGACACCATCTAGCTTGCAAATTCCGTCGATATATTTGGGAATGGAAGTGATTGAGGGGGTGGCCGACGCGATATTGTTGTGGGCGGCGGCGATGCTTCAACTTGGTATCTACGTTTGTAACTTAAAATGTGGCACGTGCACGCGTGTCAGAGAACGCGTGGGAACTTTCGCGCTAACTTCGACCAACTCCAGTGCCCGGCACCTACCACGGTGAGGGTAGGGAAAAGACGAGGGTGGGTGAAGATGGGTTGAAGTTGGGGTGATGGTGCTGAGGACGGGTCAAAAGCGGAATAAAGATGGAGAGGCTGGTGGGGATGAAGTAAGGGTGTAGGAGAATAGGGTTAAGGTACTAAGGCGGGGTGTGAGCGGGGTGAGGGCAATGAGGATCAGTGAGGATGGGGTAGGGCGCTGAGACGGGGTGAGAATGAGGTGAGAATGGGGTGACCGTGCGAAGCAGCACTGCGTATGGCTGCTTTCTTGCGATTTGCTTCGATAGCGTCGAGTTTAGATAGATACTTTCCCCTACGGCGCATATTTCAGGTTCACAACAAAGGATTCATCTGGCCAGACCCCTTATCGGCGCATCGGCACAAAGAGTTTGATTTATTAATCCTTCAGGGGGTGGTTTGATTCGCACACCTCAGGCAGAAATAGTTTGATTTAATCGCCTTAGGCATCAAGAGTTTCATTTAATCATCCTCAGGCATTAAACTGCTCCTTGATGACTTCTCTGCGACAGGTTTATAATATCAGATGCCACGATCCATTACATAGTGGTTCTAGGTGTAAGTAGCGTGCGTTGTACGTCGATTACGGCAGTGCCGGTGTTGTGGTGGTGTACATAGGATAGTGGTCGCCCGCTTTCCCTATCCCAAAATCCAGCCATCATCACACCCACAAACGACATACCACCACACCATGGACAGGGTCATATAAAAACATATTTGTAGCCATATAAACCCGATACCCTATGTAGTTTGGCAATAGAAACACCCTAAGACCACAATCCCAAAATTCCTCTTTCAACGAAAAAGGAGCCTCACATAAGTGGTAGGCGGCGTCGACCCTACAAGCCGCACCATGCGTCGGTGCGTGATCCGCCCTCGGTGTGATCCCGGCATGCATTCGATCTGCTGCGACAACATAGCCGCGCCGATCTCGCTGCGCCATTGCTACTCAGACACCCTGTCTGTCGGTGAACGTGAACGCCGCTTGAAGCACCGCAAACCACGTCGAGTGCAGCGACGAGAGACCCCGTCGAGTCGGCCCATGCTTGTCCACGCACCCCTGGTACATTTCCCGCGCAAAGTCCTGCCGCGGCTTAGGCGTAACTGTCGACCGCCCTGTTGTCACGGCGTCGGGAGCCATCAGTGGCCAGATAGGCTCGAAGCTGTTCCACGAGAACGGATGCTCCGACTTCCTCCACGACTCAACTACGAGTCCGTTGTCGTTGCCGTCGCTCCAGACCACCTCGTGCCACCTCGCTATCAACCGCATCGCCCCCTTGTCCCACTTGCCGTCGGACCTGATGACTGACAAATGCCACCATCTCGGGCTGCACCCCCCTGTCCCACTTGCCGTCGGACCTGATGACTGACAAACGCTACCATCTCGGGCTGCCACAGGTCGTGGAACACCTCCTCGAGGAATTTCCCTGCCCCCTCCGGGCCGCAGATTGATTTGGCCCCTAGGTCTTGGAACCAGATCAGGCTGTGCCGGCTCGCCCCCACCTCCGGTCCGTAGTGGAAGCTGAGAGATGCCACGTGCAGGAAGATAGGTCGCACCTTTTTCGTCCGAGGCCATCGCATGCCATCGAGACGACCCTCGCCCTGACGGAGGTCAAGCAGCTGCGGATCAAGGTAAGGCCACGCTCCCTTCTTCAGGCTCTCCATCGTCTTCAGAGGACCCAGCACCGAGCTTGGGAGCGCCTTCGACGACCCCGTGAAACAATAGTGACCCAACCGATCGAGAGCCGCAACGCCCTCTGACAGTGCCACGCCTAACCCCTGAGACCCCTGCGCCCGGAATCGACGGAGCATCTCGTCCAGCCCCAGCTCGAATACTCGCGCGAACGACCCCAAGATCTGCGGAAACACCGTCGGCCGGAAGCAGCGGAGAAGGTGCGTGTAGTGCGGAGTCTCCTATAGATAAAACCGGATCAGTTGGAAGTTCGGTCGCAGGTTCGTCCGCAGGTTCCGCCGCGAGGGCATCAGCCGCGCAAAATCAAGGCTGATAACCTCCATGCGAAAGGCAAACTCGCTTCCGCCACCGTGTGCTGGATGCGCTGACGTTCTCGCGCGAACGGTCGCGACGCCTCCGGGTCATCCGGCGTGGCGGAGCTCTGCATTCGCCGGAGGAAACGTTGCTGTACCGCCCGTACGCGCGCGGATCCCTTAGCCGCCGACTCGGGCAGCGTCAGCGCCGCCGTGGCAACCCCCCGTGTCATTAGGAGGACCTTGGGATTGTACCGGATCGACCGCTTGATGTTGCTGTACGTGGCATCTAGACCCAGGGACCCCACTCCGATCCCCAATTCCCCAATCCTTTATAATCCCCTCATCCCCATCGAGGGTCTCATGATAATCTTCGTACTGCTCCATTTTTATCCTGTGAAGCCACGTTAATTCTTCCGAATATCTCAACCCGCCCCTCCACAAACTGTGCTCGCATCGTTCAGACTTTCCGATGTCTCCTGAACTCTGACATCCTCGTCTCTTATTTCCCTCGTCTCTTGATCCAGACGCGTCGTCCTTCTCAGCATCTCAAATTTCCTATGCTCCGTAGTCCTTGGTGATTCCAACGTTGAATGACTCCAACTTCCAGATGGTTCTGACTGCTGCATTTCCCTCAAGCTATACTCGAGCATCTAGTTGGGATTGTGTTGTGATGTTTGAATGTATGAGGTGGCGCTCTCATTGCACATTGCGCGCCCTTCCTTGCTGCGTCCTGATGCGGTCGCTTCGTCGTGGATTCTCGCGCGACCTAGCGCGAGATATACGATCGCTACGTCGAGTGGCGCATCTTGGAGCTTGAGACGGTGTGTTTGAAGTGCGAGGCTCGAGATGATGTTTGCGGCCTGTTCGTCTCTGGCGCATTCTCCTGTCCTTCCCACCGGTTTCAATTAAGAAAGGTAGACAGTAAGCAATGAAGCCTTGACAGCTATGGATGGTTTGCTCGCGCAAGAACGCTGCGAACATATATGAAGGCTCAATACAGTCCATACCCTTCATTCCGAATTCGAATTTCGCTGCGTTATAATCCTCCAGTAAAGGATTGCCGATTCCCTGGAGAGTGCGCTTCAGCTCTGACTCCATATCGTTCCCGTCATGTCCTCCCCGACTCGCTATATCTAGGAGCTGATAGAATCGGTCGTCGGCCATGATCGGGACACTCTGGCGGTTGTACCTCTCGTTTAATTCAGCGGCCTTTATACCACGTGCGTGAAGATTGTCTCGAATCGATGTTGGCTCTTGGGTATCTTGGGTATAGTCGTCTCGAGGAGAGCTGAGCGTTGATTCCCCAGACAATGAAGGACTCGGGGGAAGTCGAAGAGGCTCACTTGAGCTAACAATAGCCATATTAGCGATGTTTAATCACGCCGATATCCGAGATGGTAGGTGTTAAGTCGATGTTCGAGATGCCGAAGTGTGTTGTTTTTGGTTCTTGTTGGGTCGGCGTCTACACGTCTCCGGTACAAAGGCTTGGCAAATCCATTGGCCAGGAATGCTCTCAAACGAACGGCCGACACGTATATTATCTCAACTCTATAAGGGCGACTTGATAACTCGTTTTGTTGTAAGCATGTTCATTCAAGATTCAAAGTAGTTGAAACGTCTGCTAATGATGCCTACAAGAGGACATAGGTCCAGGTCAAGAATCGCTAGCCACGATGACGACGGGGATCAAACCGAATGCCCAATCCGAGCAATCCTCTTCCCTCAGTCACTATCCGCCGCATACTCCACCCAGCTGAAAGAGAACCTCCCATGGACATCTCCGAGAGAAGGCGAGTCTCTGCCTTTTGCAACAAGGGACTGCGAACCTCTGCCGTCGCCATGTTCTTCTGAGGACGAAGATGAATATGGCACGAATGCACCAGGATCCCCATCAGCGAATACGACTTCTCACGCTCAAAAGCTGCGTCAATGCTCAACTGTTCTTGTGCTGAGACCGTCGCGAGATCATGAAAGGTTTACACTCGGCTCATCCTCAACAAACGATGTGCTTCTCCAACACCCAGACACCGCAAGCGAGGACTGTTGCTTCATCAATTTATTACACGCACAGCTCTACCTCGACCCTGACTCCGAGGCTCTGCATCTATTCAATAGTTCGACTTCCACCTTTACCATATCCCCAGTCACCACCTGCGAGCCAGACCGAGATATTTCGCCGCTACAAGAAATAAAGCTAGCATGCGGCATTTGGAGGGTGGGGCTTGGCCAGGGCTTAGATTTCAAGATCACCATTATGCCAATTGATCTTGAACTTCCGAGCAACCACAGGGCGCCGATGCTCCTCAAAACAGGTGGGTTGCCCTCTCAGCTAAAAGGAAAGCCACCCCTACGGCGGCCGCTGAGTCTTCCACCTCGAAAGAAGCGACTTGTGAGACTGGAGTATTCGGACGCTCAGCGAGACCGCAACAATATCCCTCTGCCAAACAGAGCAGATACGAACAGCCCCGTGCTGAATCCTTCGAGAGGAAAGTTGGCCAGTGCAGAATATTCCCAGCCAAGCAGCCCTATGGATGATCCTTCACGGGGTAGGACAGCTGGGGCAGAAAATTCACAGTGGCAGGAAAAGATGGCTAGCACACAAGATCCCCGGTTCAACACCCCGACACAGGATGATTCGAACGTTATCTTTGAGAATAAGTGGACGACGGTGATTAGATCTTCCCGCAATGGGGTGGCTGTTGCTGTCAAATTATGTCGTAAACCCAAAGTAAAGTCAAGCGCGGATGCGTGGAGAAACGAGCTAGAAATATTGCGCACTTTGAATCATGACCATGTAAGTTGCTGATGTGATACGGATGTTTTACGGTCTAACTCCTTAACAGCCATCAATTGTGTCACTCATCCACTACGACGCCGTAAATTTAAGTCTAGAGCTTGAATACATCGGACCAGATCTAGCCACGTTTTCTGATAGAGATCGCATGTCGCAATTGCCGGAAATTTCACAGCATCGGATATGGATGGATATTAGCAGTGGTATCGAATATATGCATGCTCAAAATGTCATCCATCTCGATATCAAGCCCCAAAATATTCTGCTCCAGGAAAGTGGTCGAGCTGTGCTCTGCGATTTTGAAATGTCTGTGAGAGGAGCTGAGCCAGTACTTAGTAACGGGGGAACTCCCTGGTACATTCCTCCAGAATACATGTTCGACCGCCGACGCGGACGAGAAGGTGACGTTTGGGCCTTTGGCGCCACCATGTTGTTTGTATTGGGCCTCATGCCTCTTCCACAGAAGGGTTGGAAAATCGCGGAGGTTACTCTTCATAAGGAGGCCCACGATAAGATGTTGAATTGGCTTCGCGAAGTTCGACGAGCTGGAGATGCTGCTCCAAAGAATCTTTCGCTAGTCCGGTCTATGCTTGAGCCAAATCCCCGGAAACGCATCACAGCTGCACAATTGACCATTAAATTGGCTGCACAGGTGTCGCGCATGTCAAGCAGCAGTGAACTCGTTGCAAATCCTGCTCTACTCAACACCTGATGAAACCTATCCTATCCTAGTTGAGGCTACGATCTGAGGGCTGGGAGCGGTTTATTAACCAATCAGAACCCCGGTCGAAAAGTGACCAGGGCCCAGGGAGCGCTTTTCATTTTGGGCTGGGGGCGGTTTTTATATTTCCATATAAAAGCGCTGTTAAAGCTCTCAAACTCGGGCATATATATATAAGCGCTATCCCAATGTCATATCCGGTTTGAGAAAGCCAAATACCAGGGTTGGTGATGTTGGGAGGGTTATGATGTTGTTGACGCAGTTGGGTTTAGGGTTGGTATATGGCAATGGGAGCACAGGCAATAAGACAAGTGACAGAAGAAGCAATTGAGAACGCCACAGGAGTAGAAAAGGAGTAAGAGTATTAAATGTAAGTAGAGTTGATTGCGGATATTTTGGATGATTTAGAATAATAACCAGTCCAATATTTACAATGGATCGATTTATTCATTTGGCCGAATTTCGTGTTATTATTTGCAAAGAATGTAAATATGCCGTGTTGCCCAGGACCACTCCATTCAAAGCGTCCAACACTATTGCCAAAGCTGGCGTCATGGCTGAAATACATCACAAAGCGACTTTAGATAAAAAACTTATACGCACATTTCGCATGAGTAGATACATGTGCATGCAGTACCTGCTACATTGGTACCGAGTTTCCGTTGATGGCAGCTGGATTTGGTCCTCGATATAGCTACCTTGCATATTTGGAATGAACCTGTTATAAAATATAGAATATATAGTACTGTATTCTGCTCGATATCTTTGCCTCGATATCTCTACTACAAAATCTTTGCAAAATCATCTCAACCGTCGTATCCTCGATAACTCTCGGTCCCTTTTATAAGTATCCTCAGGAAACATGAGTCTGATAAAGGACCGGCGAACCCAATCGTTATGGGAAACAGCGCAGTCAAGGCCAGAGTGGGGTGCAACGAGGTTCTGGGAGTATGTATTCAAGGAGATTCTCTTCATTGGTCGTGACTGGGCAATCTCATCTCAGCAACCCCCAACGACCGACCCGGAAGATAGGCGCAGGGTGGATCTTTGCATCGAAAGATAGATACACAACAGTTGGCAAAAAATCGCAGTTTTCAAGGCAAAGAAGGCAAACTGCTCTCAGGCCGAAATTGATACAGCCGAATACCAAGCCGCCTGTATAGCACATCTTCATGACTCTGGAAGGGAACAGATGTATGGTATAACCACGCATTTGGTATCTCACCAAGGACGATGACTATCTCCTTCCTATGGTACCTCAGGAAAGGTTTTCGATTATATTGTCAAGAACGACATGATGTCTGACAAAAAACTTGAAGTACTAAGGAGAAACCGTTCTCCGAGACCGTCGCAACCCGCGGCAAATAACCCGTATCGTCCTGACGATAATGGGGCTAATTCCGTCGAGAAAGTCACTCCCGCTAACGATCCAGTCGAAATTGGACATCGGTCCCAGTTGCTTGTGTCCATATATAACAGTCGTCCCGCACTTAGAGTCTAGGTCTCGGACGACAAGACGATACTCCTTGTCGAAAGTGAGAGCGAAGTGGTAGTGACTGACGCCTTGGAGCTCGGCAAGACGGAGCTCAGCATCCTCGCTCCGTCCAGCTCTCAATCCAGCGCGAGTCTTGAGGATCTGGCCGAAAGTCACCTTGATACAGGCCTCGTAATCGAGAGGGTCGTGCTCCTCCTCTTCTACCGTCATCGCTCGATCGCTCCTGTTGAATACGTCGGGATCGTGTAGCAAGTTGACACTTTCTGGACGACATTTTGGAGGAAGGTACCCCGCACGTTCTTTATTGAGTCCAATGCTCAATGCTGCCCCGTAGTGACCCTCTGAAGCCGGGTAGATATAAGCCACGACGTTGTCGTCATCCATAATGAGAAAGGGGTGGTGGGGAGAATAAATGAGAGCTCTCACGAGGAGTTTGAGAATGTACGGTGAAATGGGACGAGGCTCAGAGATCAAAGCTATCATCGAGC
The DNA here is from genome assembly GCA_000750935.1 of Pseudogymnoascus sp. VKM F-4519 (FW-2642). Taxonomy (NCBI): domain Eukaryota; kingdom Fungi; phylum Ascomycota; class Leotiomycetes; order Thelebolales; family Thelebolaceae; genus Pseudogymnoascus; species Pseudogymnoascus sp. VKM F-4519 (FW-2642). The sequence continues at coordinate 8,390 of JPKD01001129.1, forward strand.
CGTCGCGCCTTTATCAGCTTGCGCTTAGAACTTGGCCCTGGTTGGCTCTAAAGCATCATTCAGTAGTGGGACAGGGGTCAAGGCATCCCTGCTTGGCGGTTTTAGTGTTGGAGGATGAGACTTTCGTGCTAAACTCGATGAGGTCGACGATGTTCGCGACAATGCCAACTACTGTGGGAGGATCAGCCATGGGAGACGGATTGCCTGTGAAACAATATTATAAGTGTAACCTGACTGGTATAACGAAAGGTTGCTTTGAAGGGAAGGTAATGTTTGAATGCCAGAGCCTCGTGGCGCTTGCCAACAAATGGAGATACTCGGTTGGATGCGAACACATACTTTCTGTATTAGCCAAGCCATCTTAATAGATGGGTTTTTGTATGACACTGCATAACACTGCATATAATACTGGATCATCGGCTGAAATTTACGATGTACGAATTGGAACCAAGTTGGTGACTGTTCCAAAGCCCATCCTCAGACAAAAGGGTTTTGTATCACATGACAGTTTTTGAGGCGGATGAAGATAGTTTGTCCAAGGTCACGTTTAGCCTCCCGTCAGCCATTACTACCTTACGTCATAATCATTATACAACGTGGGGGTCATTATACGCTCACCAAAAATCGGTTAGTGTGCATTAATTAAGGTACTGATTTCCATGGCAACCACGCATGAATTTGCACACTAGAGCAAACACAAGGCTGGTGACGATCTCTCGCATGGTGATGAGTGCCTTAGAGCCTAGATAAAACCTATTTATAAGTATCAGGGATAGTAAGAGATCAATGGTGGAGCTGTGGTGGAGCAACTCTGTTTCGCTATAAAATAATTCTCTCTACAAATCACGCGCGACAGGGACGATACAAACGCAATTTTCTAGTGGGAGAAGTTTAGGTTATTCAGGAGTGTCCGCGCAACACGACTTATGCAAAAATATAAGAGGGTATCAATGTGTATACAGATTTTGAGATGATTCAAGTCATAGTACCTATCATGTTTTCCTACACAGTGGGTTTTCCTCCACATAGGTTACATTGGCAAAAAGCGAGTACAGGAGCAACTACCTAGGCCTAAAGCCCAGAGACGCCTTAGCCACCGAAGTATATCTCTTCCTACTAATGAGGGACTTGATCGGAAAAATTGGGTTAAAGACGCTAATGGGTCGTGAATTTGTGATTAAAAAACTAGAATTCCTTCGAGATCTTTAGGACTTAGACTCGAGAGAGTTTCAGTTGCTGCTTGGCGTGGATACTGTGCCTCTTTCAAAATACCGCTCTGCCCGGGAACCACGCGATCGCGCCGTCACCGAGCATCATCAGGCTTTGTTTGACAAGTTAACCGATCCCAAAAAGGCTGAACAATATGGAGATCTTTCCGACGTAAGCGATATTTTCAGGTTGAATGGAAGACGTCCAGCACCTCGCCCTCCTCAAATGTTAACTACAATGTTTAAGCGGCGTAGAAGGTGTCGTCGCCCTTGCGCCTGATTTGCGTTCTTTAACGTAATAGAGTTTCTCTACTATACCTCCACCATTGACCTCTTACTATCCCTGATACTTATAAAGGGTCCCAATCTAAGGTCTGCCCAGCATGCGGGAGATCGTCATCAGCCTTATGATGGCTGTGCGGCGCAAATTCATGCATGGTCGCCATGCAGATTAATACCTCGAGTCAACGCAACGAATTTGGGTTTGCGTAAAGTGACACCCACACCATGCAATAATTACGATGTAATTTAGCTTATGTCTTCATGTCATTTGGCTACAATGGCTCATCAGGACCGTGATGCCATGTCAAAACGTAGAAATGTTCCTCTCACTACCCTCTATTACCTTGCCATGGGCGACCAAAGAGCAGAATCGCTACTGTGGGATCGCTAATCTAGTCCCACCCAGCAATTTTCTTAATGAGCACCCTGAAGCTGACACACATCCAGTGTATGACAGGCTGTGAAACCTTGCAGCAGAGCAGTAACGTGTGTGTACATTGCGCATAAGATAGCGACATGAAAGATCTGGTGCGAGCTTCCCCAAATATCAAATTTACCCGGTGCCAAACGCTCCGGAATTCGGAACTGCAGATGTTCGTCAGAATTCTTGTCTCTCAGGTAATAGAACACGTGGTGAGCGTACAGACATACCGCGTATAGGATGACTCCGGTGCCATAGAAAGTAAGCTCGAGCAGATACCATTTCATTCCCGAGTATTGGAGCATGTATTCGAGCCCGTATCGCTGGACTCCATGCAGCAGGGGTATGAACGATGAAGCGCCAAAAACAATGAAGGCACCCACCCTCACTTTCCGCCAGCGCGGCGTTCTAAGCGAGGGATTCGAGATTAGAACACCGGTGACAGTGCCCGTGGTTAAGATCTGGAATTCATATTAGCGTATTGTTGGATTTGACCCGGCTGCCGGGAGGGTGGGGTGAGTGGTGACGGTCACTCGGAGAGACTGACAATAGCCCAGTGCAATTTTTGCAAGCTCGCTTCACAGAAGAACACATAGTAGATGCCGGAAGAGAATGTGCCCACTGTCACAATGACAATACCAAGCAGATCCATTCCATGCCAGAACTGTTCTACGTAATGCGAGTGGGGTTGCATCAGGTGGTAAAGTGCGCTTAAGACTAAACAGATCTCCGCACACCAGAAGTAGATTCCAAACATAGCATAGTCCACGGACGAGACATCGAGAAATTGAGGCTCGGCCAGGTACCGCAGGAAGGCAGTTGCGAGGAATGGCAGGAGGAGAGCCCCGACCAGATGAGTGTACACATTGCAAATCTCGTTGTGCAAAAAGGTCAGGCTGATAAAGATCTCCGGATAGTCTGCCTCTGATCGATAGCCACGGAGGATATACTTGTTGTCGAGCTGCCATTTAGAAGCCTCCTGCCGCGTTACAGTTCGCGCTTTAGCCTTTGTGGGGTTGTTCGTGGTGATCATATTGACTTTCGACACTTGCCGTTGTTTGAGTTCTGCTGATGCTTCTCCCGAGATATTGAGCTGCGCTGACGCGAAGGATACCTAAGGGCTGGATTGCTGAAGGAAGGGTATAGGAACGGATTAACGTCGCAAAGAAGATTCAAAGTAAAAGCAACGAGACTTGCAACCAAGCAATTGTCAACGTATTTCAGCGCAGAGAGAGGGTGGCTCCAATCATTTATGGAAAATTCTGACCAAATTACGACTGCATTGAAGTGAACTGCACTGCAAATGAATGTCATTGGCAAGGCAGGCATGCATTGGTCTCGCCTTTGCCGCCTCAGTTTTGAGATGGAGGGTCGGCTGGTGGTGGCGGCGCATCTACGACAATGGTGATTCGCTCATCTCTGGGCAAGCACTAATGAAAATTCCAGTATTTTTGTGACAGTCGTGTTGTATAACCACCCCTGAACAGTCCAAGCCCGAGCTACTCTGAAATTTACAATCACGCCGTCGCTGTTGCGCCTGATTGCAGAGGGCGTCAATTCGAAGAATAATAGAACCCCTCGACCTGCAGCACCACCACGAGCTCTTTGCGCCTGTCAAACTCATAATACGCTTTGATCTGGGTTTCCGAGCCTCACCACGATGCTGAAAAATCATTTTCAGCCTTGTGGTGACTGTGTCATGCGACGTCGCCACATGGGTTGGTACCCCCAAATTAGATTAATACTATAGTGCTAGTGATTTAATATTAATGCTAGCTTCTAGAAGTATATTATATAATAACCATAAGGTAGCAATATAAGAGTAGCTATAAGTAAGTAACTTATCCACTAACTTACAGTACTGTATAATCACCTTTAATTATAGTAGGAGGTGAGCTACTCTCGCTCTTACTCTCACTCTTTATTCGTGAAGTATGTACCTATAGCTCACGTGCCTATTCACATGCCTATTCACGTGTTTACTACTTTGCCTGCTGCTCGGTTTTGGCCCTGCAGTGGCAGTTTTTTTCCGGGCGCACACTCCAGTTGGCTCGGGTTTGGGTGGTGGTGGTGATTGCCAGTATCCAGCCACCCGAATTCCAACACAGCTTAAGCTGAGAGCCTTCAGCTCGTCATGGTTTCTGGGAGTCCCCCGAGGCCTACAAAATATACGTAGACCCGTAGAATAGAGTAGTAATTCAATTGATGCATTTACTCTATATACAAATCGTGTGTGGCTTGCTCGGCGGTGCGACACTCATTTCATGAAATGGTGTGGACGATTCCTAGCGCATCTGTTGCTAAAATTAAGATTCTTCACCATCTCCGCCGAGCGCTTGCGACTCGGACAAAATAAAATAAATAAAATAAAATAAAATAAAAACCGCGCGCTAACCCTGCTTACCCAATCGAGACCTCCCTTAAATATTTCATACATTCGCATAAATACTCTACTCCGCAAACCGCCTTGGTTATCGCCTAGCACGCTCAAAATGACAACAATATCAGTAGATCAGCTTGAGGAGGTCGACTGGTCAATATGCGTTCCTTCCAAACATCGCGACACAACTGAAAACACCCTCGATGAATTACTAAACATACTCGACGCCGCTGATAAGTTTGGGATGGTGGACCTCCACAGCAAAGTCCAGCGTCACATCATGCTCCATGGCGAGGGTTTTATCTACAAAAAAAATGCATTAGAGATACAAAATATCGCGAATGAGATAAACGCTACATTGTTGGAGAGTTACTGTGATAAGTCTCTCAATCCTAGCAGCTTAATGACCATTCCCATGGAGATGCGAATGAATATATTCCGTTTTTGTACAATTACATCTGTACTTCGTGTCCTCAGAACCTGCAAATATCTCAACGGCGAGATCAATTCGTATTGGTGGAAATCTCAGCTTAAAACCCGGTTTAACCCTTCTGACTGGCCATTAACATATAAAGCCGTAAAGAACATATGGGGTCTCTCCCAAGATGTCTCAAAACTTGGCTATGCATCGTTGCACATGCCAGGCCTATGTGGAATTCCCGGGTTTTCTACAGTTGACACCCCATCTGACGAGCCTTGTATTCCAAGTGGCATGGCAGTTTACTATCCACACATAACTGGGCCGGATCCGTTTATCCAAGGTATTCTTACAGATGGGTAAGGGTTTAAACTTCGCACTCTAACTTCGCTAATCCTTTATCTTTAGGCAAGATATATTAGTCGGCTATCGTTCAAGTGGATCAGTGGCTCTCGCAATGTTGAATTGTACTACAAATCCGCTCCAAATAGCAAAGTTTAAGCCATCCAAACTGAAAGATTGCCGTTGGCCGCGGGACATTACAAATGCGGCACTGCATTCTGGTTTGGTTTTGTTACAGCATGATGGCTGTATTGATCTTTTCAGTGTGAAATACGACCAACAGGCGCCCAAACGTGTCCGTACCTACAATTATTTTGCCAGCGCAATGAGCATCAACCGGAACTATTACTTTTTCTGTGTAGGTACTAGCGTATTGATGTATGATCGAGACTCACATACCCATATTATGGACTTAACTGGCATGGGAAGTTCAGCGGTCGATCTTATCATTCGTAATGATAAGGTTATGGCTCTAACCGAGAGCAAAGGAATTTACATATGGGATATCAGTTCACACAAAGCTCCTTCCTTAAAAGTCCTTACTCGACCTGAGGGTCATAGCGTCCTTATAATAGGACAAGAGCACGATAATCTAGGGTGGGCTAGAAGAAAAGAGATAATTTCTAATTCAGACACCTCCGGTCTTGTTCTCGCCGGCTACCTTGGATTTTATGCCTCATTTGGAGAGTTCAAGCATTTGGATAGTCTCCACCACAATGCACGTGAAACGATAATGCAACTCGATATGGAGGGCCGGTTTATTGGGAAAGTATGTCTTGCGAATCCTAATTTCACAATTCAGAACGCAAAGACCTTGGACACAGTCAAGGATGCTATCAACTTACGAAACTCAAGTGAGCTAGGAACTTTTCTAGGCTTTACACTCAACTCTCGTGTTATTGTGTGCTTCTTCACTTCTGGAATCCACATGATTTCGTCTACACCTAGGGACGGGGAAATCCAGCGAGCAGTAGATGATGTCTTCCTGAATAACTCCAGCAGCAGAATTGCTAGGGTGAAACATCCAGATTGGCCCGAAGCAGATTATTATTAGGCACAAGGGCATGACGCGATAACGGTTTTGGACCTGCTCCAAAAACGGCGGTCTCAAGTCAAAATCTGGGCGCGCCTTGCTGAATCATTTACGTGGAATGCTTCCGAGGCCATTCTGAGCGTTGGCCAGGTCGACCTCATACGAGTCTATAACTTACACTCAACATGAGCATTCGAGTCGAGCATGCATATTGAGCTGTGGTAGCGTATAAAAAGGAGATTCACCCGCAAATCACGCCACGTGACAGTCCAATCACGTGAGCTACGGCGCATAATCGTCCTCCGGAGGAGGGCCAGCGTTCAGTCTCGTAATACTGCAGGATTCTACGTCATAAGCCCAGAAAACGTGACTTCCCACTGCCCTGCTCACCCAAGATCCTTGCACATACCCCTTTCGCACCAGTCCACTTTCGATCGCAAACCTATGGAGCAATGCGTGCAGTTTATCACGCTAGTGTCTGCAATTGTTGACATCCTACTGTAGCTTAGTATAGATTAATTTAATATTTACTACTATTATAATACTTGGCGGCTGGGCCGGCCATAAATATAGCTGCCTTAAATGGCTAGGTAACTTATAAGATGAGATTTTCAAGAGTCCAGTTTTCAGAAATTACGCGCGCGTTTACAGCGGATCTATATATATCTTATGCCAACTCCTTTTTGGAAACTCCTAACTGATATTCAAGACTCTTCTTTTTGAAAATAATGAAGCTGCTATTCGAAATATCTGGATTTACGTCTGTGTTATAGTGACCAGTATTATCATTCGAGTCCACCCGCTCCATAATGACAGCAGACACTAGCCTCAGATATTTTGATCAGCATGTTAAGGCTGTTAAGGATACAAGCCGTTATCGCACTGCTACTCATGTTCTGTCTGGAATGGGCATCGACGAGGAGGAGGGTGTACATTGGCCGCTCGCATACTATTTTACAGGTAATGCACCAACGTCTAGAAGCATTTCTCACATAAAAGAAAAGGACCCTGGCGTGGCTACATTTGTCGCCTCGGGCCAAACCATTACCGCCTCGACAGCACTGCTAGGAGCTCGATCGTCTTATTTCAATGTCTTACTTGACCCTTGCTCAGGATTCTGGGAAAGCACTCAGAATGACCTTAAGTATGAGGTTCCTGAACCATACGGAACAATGAAATTCATCACGTATTACGTGGAAACAGAACCCGATCATGTCGACTGGTCTGATTTTTATCCCGATGGAGGACGCGGGAATATTGAGAACAATCTTGACTGTTTATTGAATATACTGTATGCTGCCGACAAGTTCCTCATGGTAGACCTTCATAGCGAGGTCCAACGGCAGATTATGGTACGTGGTGGGGACTTTATCTGCACGATTAATGCACATGAGATCAAATTTATTGCGGATGAGGCAAACGCGAGAGACGTGGCTTGTTATTGCGAGGAATTCCTCAAACTTAACCCAAGCTTCACACTATTCCCTTGTTTACCCCTCGCACTTCGTCGTTATATCTGGAGCATTGCCATTTCTCAGCCGTGCGAGGTTAGTGCTTCTAATTACCTTGGAGCTCATATCGCCCCAAGGACTCACATATCTGGACTTCTGTGGGCATGCAAAGAATCCCGTCAAGAGGTAGAGCTAGAATATATTAAATACCAACGCCTCCAAAGCGGATCGACGTTACGACGTGGACCTTCAAACTTGTTCTCACCGGAGTTGAGCCTGAACTATTTTCATTTCGAAGCTGATGTATTATTCCTAAACTGTGAGACTTACTTCGTGATATCGGAATGGCTCGAGATGTATGGAAGCACTATTAGAGAAGTTCGTTATTTAGCTTGTTTTTTCCCTGAATCATACGACAGCTGGGAAGATGTCTGTGCGAGAATAGTACTGCTTTGCCCACATCTCAAAATCTTATATTTGAAGCCAAGGCGGGATGTACAATTTGGCAAAGACGAACAAATGAGATTCTGCCGAGAACTTACAAATAAAACCCCAACCACGCTTGCGGAGGCACAGAGATGGATAGAAGAACACTTTCGTGAAGGCATAAGGAATTTTTTAGGATTAAAAGGCCCATTTGCGGATCGCGACTTACCTAAAGTTAGAGTGGGAAAAATAAATGAAGATGCATCTGATAAGCTAGGTTTGCTTTCGCTACGTCTGGATGTCATATATGGCCATAGGGGCACAGTACGTAAAGTTAAACAAGACCAGAGGAAATTTTATCGATCCAAGAAGCGCCAACTACAGGAGGTGCAGAAAACGACGGGTAGCAGTTGTTGACCAGTTTACAGGGGGGGGATCACAAACAATGCATCAGTTAGCATTGTTAAAGGCAGAGTATCAAAACCTTCGACAAGCAAAGTCCGCGCATTATGCTTAGTCCCGCCACACTTACCACAGCGTCGTTCACGGGTTTCTTCCCTTGGTTTGCGACCACTAAGTAATCCTCCTTTCCGTAGGTGTTTTGTTTTCCCTCCGGCGATTGCTTAGTACTTTCATTTCCAAGAGGTGTCTAAGGAAGAGGATCCTGAGTGGTTTAATTAATTTCTACCGTTGTGGCGGATTTATCGTAATGTTTGTCGCCCAGTTCGGTTGTTTGGCCACTTCGTTAACGTCTATCCCTGTGTCCAGGGACGCAGTCTGTCACGGGACGAATCTATGCTTTAGGAGTCTCTAATTTTTTCTTGGCAAGTCTATTAAGTTATTATTATTATATCACTATTTTTTAACCATTTCTCCCCAAGGTGACCAGTCAGCAGCAAGAAATAGACTGTAGTTGATCATGCTGTGGATCGTTTCAATCACGCCACTTATCGCCGCTTCGGCTGTTCCCTGTTCAATCGCGATAATTAGAGTCTCTTCAAATTTCGGAGCACTTGGGGAAAGGTTCTATGAAGAAAGAATATGGCTCCAAATTTTGAAGACACTCAGAGAGGAAGATTATGCAGTCCGGGAGTTACGCCGTCCGTGGAGAGGGGTCATAAACGGCACATGTTTTGGCTTCAGGATTTAGTGCTTACTAATACTCAGCCACCATTCTCAAGCCTTGTCAGGTGTGTGGCGTACGAGCAGGTTTCTCCATAGGCAGGTGCGCGGTGGGCACGCTGATTTCGTCCCCTTCACAACCCCTTCACAACACCATCACCACAGTAGGCTAATATAGACATACTCGCACAAGGCGTTCCTCCTGGAGTGCCCCATTCATACCGTGCCTTTGCAGATCATGGTAGAGATTGCCGTACGAGAATCAAATAGGCTGCAGCTGGGATCAGTATGATAAACTTTTAATGGGCGACGATAATATAGTGGGATGAATCCACTGATGTATTAGAGGAGTTCATGAGGATGAACTCGCATGACAGCGCTATCTGTTCGAATTTCAGTCAAATAAGCATCTGATAAAGAGCGTTGGATCAAAGGGTTACCTTTATGGATGTTTTGTTGCTTACAAAGGTCTTTAAACTGCCCTAATGTGAAAGACTTGATGATGCACTGTGAAGGCACACATCCGTATACGAGATAGTGCCCAGGCCAGGCGTATTGAACACCATCTTTCCTAGAAGAATAGAGATTACCTCCAAGCTGCTGGACCAGAGAGTCTGACCGCTGCCAGGGGATTCTCAACCTGTCCATGCTAGCCACATTAATAATCGCAACACGACAGTTTCTCTGGGTTGAAGATGAACGCTTCGAAAGTATCCATAAAGCGTTATCACTGAAGGATATCCAGTTCGAAGGGCTTCTCTTGTCTTCACAGTGATTCGAAATTGTTTCCAGATTCAAAAGCTCCTTGTTCTTCAGTTCGATAAAGTCGTTCGCAGGCTGACACTGTTTCCAATTTCCACAACGGAACCCGAGTGACTTTGTATATAGCGTATGTGAATTGTCATCCCAGATTCGTATCAAGGTCGGTGGTGAATCAAAAGGATCAAGCGATGTTGTAGCTCGGATGGGACACTCTATTCCATTCAGCTTATGTCTCAAAAGCACATCCATGGCGGACGAGAGTTCCAAGAAGGTATTGCGTGTACAAGTCCCTCTCGTATTTAATACAGCCTGTACATCCTTTATAGGAACATCATTTCCCGGAGCAATGTATTCGCCCACTGCTGCATCTGAAATATGACTTGCTGGGTCCGAAGATCGCATGAACCACTTTTCCAAGAACTGTATGGCCTGTTCATCTTCCCGGATGCTAATGGTGGCCGATAGTAGCTGCTTGTTCAAGCAGTTCCATTCTGCATCCCGCTGAATCTTCTCGCGGCTTTGCCATACATCTGCGAAGACCACAATTTCCCCGTCGTTGAAGATAGGGAGTGCAGATTCATCTCGGTTTTTGCAAAAGTCGGACAAAAGCCATTCGTCGCACGGCGGTTGCATAGTGGGTTCGGTGTGATTATCGCGGCAACCGACTTCGTGATAGGAGTAGACGTATCTGCTGTGATGATACTGTAATCAGTCATGGATTCGTCGTTCATAGGGATGACATTTCGATACAACAGGATCTTTTTCGATACAACAGGATCTTTTGCGACATCTCTTATGTTTTCGGTAGTGATCTGTACATGTCAGGCACGGTAAAAATGGTTTGTGCTCACGGATTTTTCGGTGCAAACGGAGCGAAACATGTCATCCTCATGGCCCAAAACTTGCCGATGATTCTATGCGGCGATTTCGCCAGTGTCAGGCAATCCTCAGGCATGGGTGCAGGGCCATGTTGGCTTTAGCTTTATTTAATATGGGTCTAACAGTACCAACCTATGTGGCGACGTCGCATGACACAACACTCCCTGGTCACCACAAGGCTGTAAATGACCTTCCAGCATCGTGGTGAGGCTCGAAAAACCAGATCAAAGTGTTATTTGAGTTTGAAAGGTGCAACGAGCTCGTGGTGATGCTGTAGGTCGAGGGGTCCTATTATACTTCGAATTGACGCCCTCCGCAATCAGGCGCGACAGCGACGACATGATGGTAAATTTCAGAGTAGCCGGGGCTTGGACTGTTCAAGGGTGGTCACACAACACGATGACACAAAAATACTGGAATTTTTCAATGGATTCACAAATATAGAATCAATTGAATTCGAAGTACCAATAGTTTGTCCCGTCACGGGGTGCGTCCCGTGATGCAGGGATGCACGTTATACATGTATGAAACAAATTAAATAAACAACTGCACGGGAATTCTGCTATGCTATTCGAAAAGGGCGACCTGCAGCGCATTCCTAGGTAGTATTGGTTGGATTTGTCTTGGCCGGTATTACGTTTAAATCGGAGAAGCCTCCCTGCGTCTGTAAGGTAGATGGAAATGTGGAGTTTTCACTCTGTGCACGGGAGCCGTGCCTTCCAATGTCCACAACCACCACACGAAGGATCACACTTTCCTAATTAGGAAATAGACAGCCGTAGCTGCCCTCTGAGCTTGGCTTATTACACGTATATATATAGTAGTCACAGTAGCGAGATTAATAAAAAACATGCTTTCACGGATCACTGCCTGAGTCCCTACCATTCTACTTTATAGACCGCCAACGCTGTAGTTCAACAGAAACCTTGTCGCTGCCCTGTATTTTCCTGGCTATTGTGTGATATTCCTGGACTCTAAATAGGGTACTTTCATGTTTAGGGGCTTGTAGTCTGTTCAAATGACTTTGAGGGGGACGCCCCTCGCGCTAACATATTAGGCATGGCACGTTCTCTCCCACTTTGGCCTCGAGCTTCCAATGGCTGTAAAATGTGTGTAAGATGTATATTATACTTGCTTAGTGTAATGATGACATCACAGCTTGTATGACTAACATGAGAGTCGAGTAATAGAGCTGTATGCTCTATAAAATGCTCTAGCTACCGGAGAGCAAGCTGGCTGTGTCACGGGTGCTAGAGGGATGGTGCGGGTAAGGAGCGTAGGGAGGTCGTTGGCGGTTCCCGCTTTTGACCCCTCCTCACCACCATCAACCCAGGCGCGAAAAACAAGAAGTATTTACCTCAACTCCAAAGAACTTCGAGGAAGCACTCGGGTTGTCAACCCGGATATGAAGCTTAAACTCGCCCGTCATACTCCTTTGGGGGCTCAATTTCAAACGCCCTAGACGGACTTGTTATCCTCCTTTATGAATGAATGAATTATTCAACAAGTGCGTTCCCAAAACCTATCGACTGGTTCATTGAGAAACAAAAGCTAAACGCCAAATTTGGGCAGCCGAATCATAAAAGCACTGCAGGGCCACGACAATCGGATTGCAGTTGCCAACTCCAGCGTAAAAGGGATATCCCAATCAGCTCGCCGGGGAACCTAAAACGGCCCCTTGTTGCTCGGACTAGAACGCGACGCAAGAAGCTTCGCTTGGCTCGAGGGAATGGAGACTAATGCCTCAAGGGCAGCATTCCATAGGAATACAGAGCACTACCGGCCTCGAAAATCGAGATTTTCTAAAAGCTGGCAATAGGGCTCGCAGGTAGAGGCATAAGAGTTAATTTCCTTATACTATAAGACAGCTAAAATGAGAGACCAAATCTTAGTCAATATGTTGTTCCGCATCCTCTACCACGCCGAGTCTGTGCTAGTTACATAAACAACTAGTCCCAGCGTTCACATGAAATGTTTCGAGCTCTCTTCGACTCTGCAGAAACTCAACATGAATGTTCCCGTTCCTCAATAGCTTCCTCTTCCATTGCTCCATGGTTGACAATGAGTATCCTCAACGTCATCAATCTATGCACTGTATCTTCGAAATGCTGCGATGCTTCAAAATCTTTCGACGCTGCTACGAAATATTTCGACTGTGCTTCCATTAAATTGTCAATTTCCTTCAGCGCTGTGTTTGTAAATAGTCTTTCGTATTCCTGAACCGTTGTCTTCCTCCGACTTCGTCGGGTGGAACCACTTAAAGCCGAAGTCGGACGCTTTCGCTTGACTGTTGATAATGGCACCATTCTAGGATTTGGATTTTGCCTGTTGACTCTTTTCACCAGAGGGTCATCATCTGGCGCAATGTGTTAGATTTGAATAGGATATATTGATATTACGTAACTTACTATTCTTTACAATAGATGCTGCGCAGCCTTGGTGAACACCAACAATGTTGCTGCTGTCATCCTTAGGCTCAGGTCCTGTCAGGTCAATAACCAAAGATAATGCGGTGCATCCCCTTCGCAGCTCGGTCTTGGTGGGAAGGCCATTGTGTTGTAAGGTGATGGGATTCTGGCGCTGTCAGTTGAAGGAGCTTGACATAGCAATAAAGCAAGTCAATCATACGTTTATGCTATGCAACTTTTCACTAATAGGAGCGTCCTCAGGAATTATTGCTTGTGGAGCTAGCTGAGAGGTGAACTCTGGCGAAGTTGCATCAGCAGGCTCCTGGGGAGCTGTTTCAGGGGTGACATCTGCCCCTGTCGCTTCAGCTGGCTCTTTGTGATCCGCCTCAGGGGCGATCTCGGGAAGAATCGCTTCAGCTGGTTCTTGATGTTGCTCGATGGCCTCCACTTCAGGTTTCAAGAAATCGTCAAAACTGTGCCAGTCCACAGCACGCCAGTGACTGCTTCCTGATGCCGCTATGTGCATGGTGTTTTGCGAAAACAGCTTGTCAAAGTCGGAATCGGGGCTGCCTGGAGTAGAGCTATCCTCGGTAAGCCACTCAGAGAAGTCCACATCTGATATGGTTTGACTTTGCCTATCCTCTAATGTTGGTGTTAACGGGGCCATGTTGATTGAGTAACAGATGTAAACGATGGATGGTGAGGGAGCAATTTCCTGGACTGGTACTGAAGTTGGAGGGATATTGCTCTTTACAAGTGGGAGACTGCCTTCTTATATGCTCCTCCACGCATGATGACTTGAATTTCCAATCACATCATCCGCGCGATCCGTCTTTGGGGCAGTGCCCTCCGCAAAGGTCAAGCTGCCTATGAGGACGTGGCCGTATGTACCTGCAGTGCCGATGAGATGCAGAACCCCTTGGCCTTGTCATCCTCACCCATGTCAACGGGTAGCAGCTGAGAGGAAGCCGCGTTTTCAGCAGATATCAGAGGTAACTGTGATCTCTCTCCACCTCTCTCCACTTCGACGACTCCAAGATTGAATACGGAGGCAGTGCAAACCTCCTTCTAACTGAACATAAAAGGGGCTGGGAGCATCCAATGACACCTGCGGTAATTTCAGGCCGCTAGACCCAGGAGAGCTTTTGCAGCTACGCCATCATCCGGTCGTTGTTAGACCACCGAAAATACGAATTTCAATCTCGGCCAAGGAAATCTCCCTTGCGGTCGATCATTTAGAAAAATTAGTGAAAAGGAAAGACAGTAGAAATATATTTGTCTCCCACTATTCTAACTTTGATGCTTGGTTTTAGAGATAAGTAAAGAAATAGCCCAGCAAAACCCCTGTCTACGCCTGCTATTCAGACTTGCTCCTTTTCTTAGCCGGGCTTGTTTCGCTCAAATACTGGAGTTCACTTCTGGCGACACCTCCACTTCTCTTCCCTCCATTCCCATCATTGGATAGAGCCTCAGAGTGATGGCTCCTCGTGACGCCTTTGTACACATAGAGCTCAGTCTTTAGTGCTTCATTCTTCTTCCGCAGTTCACTAATTTCTAATTCCGAAGCTCTCCATTTGTCTGTAGGAAGTAAGAATGGAAGCGTTCTAGATGGTTTAAGGAATCTCACCATTAATTTCTGTATTGTGTTTCCAGAGTTGGCTATTGCCTGCACGGAGCTGATCCATCTGACCTATTAAACAGTTAGACAACTGCTCAGCACTTGCTGCAGTAGAAGAAGCATACCTGTCGTATAATCGAGGTTTCGACAGAGCTGCTGAGTTGTTGCTGGATACTATATTAGGTTCCTGCTTTATATTTTACAGAATAACTTGATTTCTTACCATGGAGTGCTGAATTTTCTCTCTTGAGCTCGTTCAAATTTTCTGCGGGTGTCAGCGTAGGGTGGATGGTCTGACGAGGTAGCAGCTTGCCTTGTGTTTGGACGTGGGACGCTTTTTGCTCGCTGATTAATTCTATGGAAGAAGTTAGCTAGGAAAGTAGGACTTATGGTGGAACTCTCACGAAGGTTGATCTCCATCGTAGTCGCAGTCTGCCCAACTGATTCAGCTGTTTCATCTTGAACTTCGCCGTAGAGTAATTTGCGCTCTCTTCTTCGAAACATTGCAATTAGTGCTGAATTAATTAGTGGTTGTAGCGCAAGAAAACTGAAGAATACCAACATTGTAGCTGTGTTACTACAATATCTTTTCTAGAGGCCTGGTAACTATTAACCTTAATACCTTATAGCGTCACTGTTGTCAAGGCTTACTGCCGCATCGCTGAGGTCGATAGTGTAGTCAGGTATCAACTCTTCCTGGTCTGAATCAGATGTTGCTGATCGCTCTTGGTCTTGATTGAAGTCAAGTGTAGACCCTGGTGGTGATTTCTGACACATTTTCAACATAGCTGCGTTTGTCTTAAAAGGTCAGCTAGAA
>JPKD01001131.1:0-67510 GCA_000750935.1 Pseudogymnoascus sp. VKM F-4519 (FW-2642)
CCGCACTATAAGAGAAAATCCCACTAGAGCATGGTGAGGACAAGGCGGAGTGGGGGGGTGGGAAGGAGGGGAAGAGGGAGGGGAGGGGGACGTCGATGTCGATTACGCCGTCTTCGGTTATGGAGGTTTTGACGGGGGATTCGTAGGCGCCGCTAGGGTGTATGGGTTGCGTCGCCCCCGCTGAGGAGGGCGGTGGTGGTGCGACGGGTTGCGGGGAAGTGGTACTCGTCATCTCCCTCACCCCCCCGTCTCTCTCCGTCCCGCCCCTCCTCTCCTCGCGACGCTGCGCATGCATCATCTCCGCCAACTTCCCTCTCTCCTCCCCCCCCGCTCCCTGTCCAGGCTGCGTGGCATTAACATCCGTACTCCCCCTCCTCTTCCCTCCCCATAAACTCCCCAACACCCCACTCCACCGCGACGAACTCTCCTCCCCCGTATCCCCCCTCTTCAAACTCCTAATCAGGTCGTCTGCTGCGAGACTACCGCTACTCCCCGGTCGAGGCGCGGGACCGGTGCCGCGCACGGGGCGACGGGTTGAGAAGTGCGGGAGGGCGGGGATGGGGGTAGCGGTGGAGGTTGTGGCGAGGCCGGGTTGGCGGGATGGGTTGTACGCTGCTGGTACCGGTAGGGCTCCAGGTGGTAAGGATGGCGCGTCTGAGGGTCGTCGTTGGTGTGTGTGGTGTGGTTCTGTAGTTTGGTTTGCTACGACGATAGGCGCTTGTTGCGCTGGATTAGTTGCGGTGGTGATAGTAGTGGCCGATTTGATTTTCGGTCTATTAACCCGTCTCCTCAACGACTCTTCCCTCGGGTTAAGAGGTACATACGACGGCGGGGACTGCGAAAACGCACCCCCCGACACCGAAGTCCCCGGTCGGTGTTGGCGAACAAAGGGGACCTGATGATGTTGATTATTCGGCAGAAACGCCGATAACAGAAAGATAAGTCTTCGCGCGGCCATCTTATCAGCCGCGACAATGATAGTTCGCGCTTTAATAGGCATATCTTCATCCCGCCCGCCACCGCGCTGTTGTTTGTAATTCCGCCTCCTATACCAGGTCGGTCCGATAGCTTCGAGCCACTCCGTATGCGTCCCCAGGAAGACGGTGAGGAGGTTATAGAAGAAAAACCCCTGCTCCTTCCCACCCGCCCACCTCCTCACCCAGCGGGCCTCATCCCTCCAAATCCCCCAGCGGCCCTGCCTCGTAATAACCTGCAGATTTTTAATCCCCCCCACAATGCGATGACGCGCGAACTCAATCTCCGCGCGCAGCTTATGGTTATGCGCCAAGGCATAGGGCATTAATTGCACGGTCTTAACGTTTGTGCGGATAGGTTTCAGCGGCTTGACATTGATGTTCTCCTCGACGCGCTTGCCGGAGACGGAGATGCTGGCTGTGCGCGTGTGGTGCGGGGCGCGGCCGGCGGTGGGGTCGGGGGAGGCGACGTCGACTTGTTTGAGGAGGGCGATGATGTCGGAGGAGGCGACGGCTTGGAGGTGGTCGAGGGTGCGGATTATGATGTCCCAGTGTTGGGTGACCATGTCGATGCGGTCGTCTACGTCGCTGATGAATGATGAGTCCAGTGATTCGACGCCGAACCCCGATCCTAACACTGTCCAGCTCGGTCGCAGCGAGTTGAATGACGAGGAGACGGACTCATTCTCCGCATATGACCCGACGCCACGATACGCCGATCTCGGTGTAGATGGTGAATTCTGCGTCGCCGGTAGTTGAATCACCAAGCCAATCGCATACATCGGCGTCCTTTTCTGCTTCGGTTTCCTCTCCTTCTCCCTCATCTCCCCCCCCTCCCCCGCCTTCGGGAACGGAAATCCTCCCTGCCCCTCAAACCCCCCCGGCGTCTCTTCCTCCCCATCCCCCAACAACGGCACCGGAAAGATCCTCGTAACAAGGACCCTCTTCCTCCCCCCTCCCGCATTCCCCTCTCCCCTCCCCAAACTCTCCGACGTAAAACTCTGCGCCAGCCGACTCCCACTCCTCATACTCGACCGGCCGAGGGACCCATGCCCGCCTTCAAAGGGGTACTGCGCGCCCCGCGGCTCGGTGGGGAGGATGTGCACTTTACTCCCCGTGCCCTTATGCGCCATGACGTCGCTGGCGCCAAACATACAATTCGCAATCGTCGCGATCTCCTCCCTATACTCTCTACTCGTCCTCTGTCCCTCCGTCTCCACATAACTCCCCTGCCTTGAGTGCGCGCTCGGGCGCCGGTCAAAGGCCCCAAAGCGGGGCGCCTCTTGTGTAATCACCACGGGCTTGGCGCCGATGCTCGTGCGCCGCGCGGTGGCGGTCGTATTTGCCCCCCCCGCGCCCGAGCCGCGCCCGCCGCGCCCGGACGTCGCGAAGCTGGTATTCAGCACGGGGCAGGCGGGCGCGTCGAGGTGCGGATGGCTGTCGTACATGAGCGCGGCGGAATTAAACGTCGATGTCGCCTCCTGCATGACCACGACCCTGACATCTCGCGCCTCGAGCTCGATCTCGGGATTCGTGTCGAAGGACCCCGGGGCGGCGGTGAGCATGCTGACGGTGGAGGAGGTCATGGGGAAGACTTGGTCATGCTGGTGGGCGTATAGGGCCTCGGCGTCGGGGAAGATCAGGTTGCGCGTGTGGATGTCCTCTTGGACGGAGTCGAGGGAGGAGGTTGGGCGGGAGGGAGAGGGTGAGCCGCGGGAGGGGGTCAGGCTCGAGGCGGCGTTCGAGAAGAGCTTGCCGAGCATGATGGCGGTGGGCACGCGCACGCGCGTGGGTGGGTAGGGTGGTGTGAAGGTTTGGTGAGGGAGTGATTAGATGGCGAGATTGGATGGGTAGAGGCGCGCCATTGTGGTGGTTTCTGCGGGTGGCAGTGTGGATGTCGTTGAGAGCGTGGTTGGTGGGTTGTCGTGGGTTGTCGTGAGGTTGAATGACACGCTGTGGTGCTGGGGTTCGGATGGGGTGGTCGATGATGATGCGCTCGAAGCGGGTGTTATGGGCAATGTGTTTATGCGCCTGTGAATATCTCGCGAGATGTGTATAGAGTGGAGAGTTGTCGTCGCAGATTAGGATGAGGTGAGTGTAAGTGTGAAAGAGCGGAGATCGAGGTGGCAATGGTGGTGGTGAGGTGAATACGATGAATCTTCGGCGCCAAGATCAGCGCGCGGAGAGGTGTATCAAAAGCTTAAGTAGGACGAGGACGAAGGTGAGGCGGGGGGCGGAAGTCGGAGGTGAGGAGGGTGTGTGTGGAGGGTGTGGATGGAAGGTAGATGGGTGTGTGGTGTGGTATGTGGTGGTGTGGGTGGATGGATGGGTGATGGGGGGGTGTGTGTGGAGAGAGAGCGGTGTCCGCGGTGAGATGTGATGACAGAGTGAAGAGCGGTGAAGAGGGGGCGAGGCTGGGCAACAACCACCTACCATCACACACCAAGTTAAATTCAGCAGCACTACACCCACCACCACACACCGGGAATCATAATCATCCAGCATATGCGAGTTGTATGCACGCCATACTATACCATGCTGTGCTATATGTCAATCAGGCAAATCATACGAGATCATAGTCAATCATATCAATCTAGCGACGGGGGAAAGTGTAATCGGGATACGGGGCAAATCCGGACAATGATTACGGTTATGCCGAGTGCGAGTCGTACTTGGGTATGGGGATAATAAAAATGATCGGGTATTAGGGATATTGATTTATTGATTATTTGGCTATTGTATTGGTTATTGGATGAAGGATGAATATCTGGCTTTTATTTGGGGTTACACATATACAGACTTTATAGGAGTTGGTATTTAAAATAGATGTTGTTTAATAAATAGAATGGGATATTCACAGTTCATCCGTAAATAAATACATACATACACACTCCAAAATAATTCCCATCGCCATCATCATAGCTGCGTCAAATAATTGCTAATAATCCACTCATCACCAGGTCATTCACTCAATAAAAATAAAATAAAAATAATAACAGAAATACCACAATAATAAAACAAACACCTATATACCCCCTCCTCCCTCCTCTCCCTCACCGGTCCTACACCGACAAACTGCCCCCACCACACCAAACCACCACCAGTACACCACACACTGTCCAAACCACTCACACCAACAACTAAACCACACACTAACCACACTCCCATCACATACTAACCTAACCACCCACACAGGAACGCACAGCACATACAAGCGTATTCCATAATTGGTTGCGGGAACAACCTCGCTGTGGATATACCTTCTTCGGCAGTGGAATGGGGAAAGCGACAGACAATGGTCGCGTGTGGTAGTCGTCGTTAGTATGCCTGCCGTCCCGTATCCACCCGTTTGCAACCCCCAGCCAGCCCGTGTCTCTAATCCGCCGCCCAGTCCAGTCCGTCCGCGTAAACGATATACCGCTGCACTGGAGTGTATATGGTAGGTGATGAGATAATGCTGTTTTATACAGTGCAGTATAGTACGGTATTTATAAACGTTTAAGTGTTCAACGGGCGGGATGGTAGGACTAACTAACTGGTAAACTAGTTGAGGTAAGCCGAGGGGGAACGGTGGTAGTGGTGGTAGTTGGTGGTAGTAGTGTTAGTAGTGGTGTTGTGAGGGGTTCTGATAGGTCCACAGCCCGATGACGTGGGTAAAGATATTTTTGTTTTTTTTTAGGGCGTGCGAGGGAGTGAGTTAGTGAGGGAGGGACGGGAGGGGTAAACGGGGTGAGGAGGGGGGCTTTTTTTATTTTTGGAGCGGTGACGTGGTGGGGTTTTTGGATGGATGGGGGGGTGGTGGTTGGTGGTGGTGTTGACGAGGGGGAGTGGAGGGGTGGTAGTGGTTGTTAACGAAGGAGAGGGGTAGAGATGGTGGTGGTGGTGGTGGTGTTGAGGCGGGGGTGGCGATTATCAAAGGAGGAAGGAAGGGAGGGGTATGGGCGAATATTGGAGACCGCAGATTGGAGATTCAAGACTGCGGATTGATAGGGCTATAAGGCAAGTTAGGGAAGGCATGGATAGGTAGGTAGGTAAACACGGGACTATTCATTTTCTCCATTTCAAACTCTGGTAGTAAATCCCCATCTATCCGTCTTTTGATCCCATCTGTGACATTCCAACCCGCAATACGAGATCAATATCAGATCCAGACTATTATCCTACACGCCAACCCCTCACCCACCCTCTGAACATTGCAACAAAACGCATCGTCATCCCCATAAACAAACTCATAATCAGTATCCTCATCAATCAGCCATGCACACAATGCACCACCATACTCGGGCGTCAGCGCGCTCACACCCTCTCCCGATTTTTTCCCCACTTCTGGAAGCACCCCCCCCCGAATCATCAATGTGCGTGAACCTCTTAGATCTCCACTTCCCTGCACGGTAGTCTAGACCAACCAGACTAGACTATGTGTGATGGTGATGGCGCGAGATATATCCTTCTTTCTTGATATCTTGTTTTCCAAATCCCAGAGCACTACCCTCCCAACCACCAAACACCACAACCCAACTCCCACATCCTAGACATCAACTCCCACCCTCCCCTCTCAAACAAAAACCACCCTCAAACAAACACACTAATCAGCTCCTCACTCACCGCACTCGGCGTCAGCACCCCATTCTCCGTAATCAGCGCCGACACCAAATCCGGCGGCGTATAATCCACCGCGTCCTCCCCTCTCCTCCCCTCCTCCGTGGTGAAATACTCCTTCCACCCTTCCGTATCAACCGAACTCTTCTGACTCGGCACTTCTCCCGCCACACCTAGCGCCTCCTCCCCCTTCTCACCCGCCTTCTTTCCCTCCCCCTCCTTCCCCGTATTAGTAGTAAACTCCACAACCCTCTGCACAATCGGCAGATCATACTGTCCCAACGGATACAGCCTGACAAACTTATGCGTCTCCGACACGACGTAAAACGGCTTCCCGGCTGCGCGAGCGAGGACGCCAATTTGATAAGTCCCCATCCGCGAAATCACGCCGCCGTTCTCGACTACGCCTTCTGCGCCGACGATGACCAGATCAACCATCCCCATCGCATAGCCTACTGCGCCTTCCCCGATGACCGCGACGGGTACGCCCTTAGCCCGGAGTTTTCGTACGATATCCCTTGACTCTCCTGCTCCCACGCCGTTGCCGGAGTCGACGTAGATGACTTTAAACCGCACCGTTCCCCCTCCCTTCCCCGCTTCCGCAGCACGCGCCAAAACAGCGGACACCACACGACTACCCCCATGCGTCAAAACCGTACACCCATCCCTCACCAACCCTCCCGCATGTCCCGCAATCCTCTCCCTCGCCGCCTTGGCCCTAGACACAAAAACGCGTCCATTCGCCAACAAATGCGCCCTCACAGCATCAAAGCTCCTCTCCCCGCTCGCGCGCAGCGAGGAAATCATATACCGCTGAAACAGATCCGTGCCAGCGGACAGACCGATCGGGTTCCGCACGCGCGATTGGAGGAGTTTGGATTGCGCGGCGAGGAGGTCGAGGGTCTCGAAGACGGTGGTGCTGTGGGAGTGTTGGAGGAGCTGGATGAGGGCTTCGATGGCGGCGACGGGCATGGTTAGGTCGGGGTCGGAGGTGAGGAGGTGGTGGTAGGTTTGGACTATGCTGGGGGGGGGTTAGTGAAGGTGGGGAGGAGGGGGGGAGGTTGACTCACTCGAATGGTGCCGCGGGCGCGGGGGTGGGGTTTATGGGCGCCATTGCCGAGGTGGGGGTGGTGTAGCTGGAGAGGATGGTAAGAAAGAGATATCTGATCTAATCGTGTCGACGATGCGGCGTGTAATGGAAGTTGTTAGGTTGGTGGTGGAGCTATATCTTTCTCGCAAGGTTGTCCCTGACTGCGAGGCTGAGAAATAAAAGTGCCCAAGGTCGGAGAAATAGTATCTCCGTACATTTCAGAATCGAAATGTTGCGGTAGTGGTGGTAATTAACTACCGTAGTGAGCACACGCCCAAGTATGGCGTTTATCCCGACCGAGCTAAATAAGCGCCTTTCCGCGATTGTTTCCCCACTTTTAAATATGAGGGGCCATCGTTTGCTCAAACTTCCCCACCATGGAATTTCTGTCGATAGTTCCTGGATGATTTTTGGTTTGGAAGCAACATGACTGAGGGCGATTATGGCGAACAACGAATACTTCGGGGCTGATATTGCCTCTCATGCGACCGAGAATTGTAATTTCCGCCGTACTTATATTCCGCCGTGAAAGAAAAACTAACGATTTATTCAGATTTTATGGCGCTATGGCATACTTATCGAATTCCGCTGATCCTCACGGTGTTCGCGGTGCTACTGATTACTAGAACGGTACTACACCTTAAAGTCGGCCGCGAAAAGATTGTATACACGCCCCCGCCCACCCCATCCGAGAAAGCACCCCTCGCCGCCAATCCCCAGCGTGAGCAATTGGTCGAGAAAGCGCCCATCTCCGCGGAAGTGAAGAAGGCAGGACCAAAACGAGTTGTCGGCAAAGTTACCCGCAAGAAGTCGCCTCTGGGGGACAAACCAGCGAGCAAGGATGTGAAGTTCCAAGTCCTGGTCTTCTACTCCACGCTAGCCGGCAGCACCGAGAGGACCGCGCAGACACTCACCACCAAACTCGCCGATACCCTGAAGGCGAACGCCGAGTCAAGCCAGTATGAGTTCCTTGCACCAATAGCGCATGACCTGGCCGAACTCGAGGACTACGATGAATACTTCCTCGGCCTCCCGAAACCCGAAGATGCCAGCCAGGATATCAAATACTTCTACATCCTTCTCCTGCCGACGTACAATATCGACACCATGACTGATACCTTTATCGAGCATCTGCAGGAGACACACAACGATTTCCGTATCGATACGGCGCCAATGTCGGCGTTGTTGGGATATGCGGTGTTTGGATTTGGTGATAGGGAGGGCTGGCCAACGGAGGCGGAGGGGTTCTGCTCGCAGGCCACGGAAGTTGATAGGTGGATGGCTAAGCTTACGGCGAGGAAGAGGGCGTTTCCTCTTGGTATGGGGGATACGAAGGTTGATGCACAAGAGCGGTTGGAGGAGTGGAGGCAGGGCGTTGAGGACGTTCTCCAAAACTTGGGGCAAACCGGCAACCTCGGTGAAGGTGTTGTCGGGAGTGGCGACGCTGATGAGAGTGATGTTGAAGAAGCGGAAGACGATGATGTGGAGGTCCAGTCTGATGGCGCGGTTAAGCTTAAGAGGAAAAGCAAGAAGAAGGTGACCAGTAGTATGGATGATGTGGAGGATATTGGTCGCATCTTACAAAAGGGCCAAAACGAGTCAGAGGAGCAAGATGAAGACGAAGACGAAGGGGCCATCGACTTCACAACTTATGGCAAGAAGAATCCCAAGCCTACAGCCGCACCCAAGGAAATGGTTCCAAAGGGATCACCTACCTACAACGCCCTCACTAAGCAGGGTTACACAATCGTCGGCTCCCACTCAGGAGTCAAGATCTGTCGCTGGACCAAATCCGCCCTCCGCGGCCGCGGCTCCTGCTACAAGTACTCCTTCTACGGCATCGCCTCCCACCAATGCATGGAAACCACCCCCTCCCTCTCCTGCTCCAACAAATGCGTCTTCTGCTGGCGCCACGGCACCAACCCCGTCGGCACCACCTGGCGCTGGGTCGTCGACCAACCCGAAGACATCTTCAACGGCGTCAAAGCCGGTCACTACCAAAAGATCAAAATGATGCGCGGCGTCCCCGGCGTGCGCGCCGAGCGCTTCGCAGAGGCAATGCGCATCCGTCACTGCGCGCTCTCCCTCGTCGGCGAACCAATCTCCTACCCCTACCTCAACGAATTCACCGCTATGCTGCACAAAGAGCACATCTCCTCCTTCCTCGTCTGCAACGCGCAGCACCCCGACCAGCTCGCCACCCTCAAACCCGTCACGCAGCTCTACGTCAGCATCGACGCCTCGAACCGCGAGTCCTTGCGCAAGATCGATAGACCGCTGCATCGCGATTTCTGGGAACGCTTCCAGCGCTGTCTCGAGATCCTAAGAGAGAAGCGGTTTGAACAGCGCACTGTCTTCCGTCTTACCCTCGTGAAGGGGTTTAATATCGAGGACGAAGCGGAGGGATACGCGGATCTAGTCGAGAAGGGTCTCCCCTGCTTCGTCGAAGTCAAGGGCGTAACATACTGCGGCACCTCCTCCAGCGGCGCCGCCGGGCTAACAATGCAAAACGTCCCCTTCTACGAGGAAGTCTGCGCCTTCGTGCTCGCCCTCACCGCCGCGCTCGACAAGCGCGGTCTCAAATACGGGATCGCGGCCGAGCACGCGCACAGCTGCTGTATCCTGATTGCGAGTGATAGGTTCAAGAAGGAGGGGAAGTGGCATACGAGGATCGATTATGCGAAGTTCTTTGAGCATCTGGAGAGTGGGAAGCCGTTTACGCCGGAGGATTATATGGGGCCTGAGACGCCGGAGTGGGCGACGTGGGGGAATGGGGGGTTTGATCCTAGGGATGAGAGGGTGTATAGGAAGGGGAAGAATAAGGTGCCTTTGAGGGTTGAGGGGGAGGAGGCGGAGGTGAAGGTGGAGACCAAACCGGCGCTGGTTGAGATATAGCACAAGGGAAGCTATTTAAAAATTTGAAGAATATATAGAATCATCGTTAGATTTGTGAGCTCTCGTTTTTCACATCCCGATGTGCCATCTCTGACCCCCCGAAAAAAAACCACCGAAGCCTGTATGCGCGGCCTTGATGTATATGTGCGTGAGGCACCACTTCATACTACTCTACCCGTTGTGAAGGTTTTTTTCTAGACCCAAAAAATGCAAAAAAATGCAAAAAAATATATTCTGAGCCATGAGCTCAGAGAGGAATTAAACTCTCTGACGGGGAGTCGAACCCCGGTCTCCCGCGCTTTGTCGAATGACAAGCGGAAATCATGACCGTTAGACCATCAAAGATTGTTGACGGGAGAGGAATAATGAGAACTAAATAACTGGTTACGTCTCTGCTTTTTTTTTTCTTTCCTCAGTTTTGTCCCGCGCTAAGCGACCTAAATGTCGATGCAAAAATTCAAGGTTTCGAATCCCCACTGGGAAAAAGCTTGTTTTTATAATTATCTACAACTCGACTTCTTGTGACCATGGCCCCTGTACTTGGAAATAATGGGTTTACAAACGAGAGGTGGTTGGCTGGTTTGATATCTGTTTCAGGCGCACTGCTTCCTGCTCTCTAGAAATTGCCTTGTGATCACTTAGATGAGATAGGGGTTGCTGGCCGAAATCTGCCTCGGAACTGCTAGCAGGCAGAACATCTTTACCGGGTCCTTCCCACTTCTGGGGATCCATTGTTAAGATTGGCCGACTACCTTTGAGCCTATCAAGACAAATCTTTTGTTCATAACTACTATGGTTTGGCCAGGAACTGTTTGGCTTGGATTAGTTATTTCTTGCGTCACCCCGACGCTACGACTATTCCCCCGCGTCACCGATCCCTGCCGCCTCCCCGCCGCCCCTATATTATTCGGCCACGTCAACAGTTTACTACCGAAGAATACCTACTGAATTCTGGGATCTCCATCTTTCTCCACACTTCCTACCCCACGTCTCGCCGCAAGAAGAAGCTTTGGTGTTGAACCTCCTCGCCGCACATGCCTCCCCAAACATCCTCCCCGCGATCGCCATGTTCTTGTCGGTACGTATAAGTAACCGTATCCTCCTTAACTCCAGTTTGTAAATTTCCCTATTTCTTTCCGGCTGTGTTTTCCTACCTCAAGCGCCTTTCATAATTTACTTTTCTGCCTTTGTCCTGAGTGGTGCTGTTGCTTGAGACTTGCTATGGCTTCTACAACTGCAACTATAGACCATGCCCTTCACAAGGAGCTAGAGAACGACCAGGTATGCCGGTGGCCTACTGCCAATGGACAAGAGGCTGCGCTCCTACGGAGGAAACCCGCTGGCTCACATGAACACGGGAGAAACAGCCAGATATGCTGCCTTTGGAGGAGAGTTCCAGCCAGGTCTCTACAAACCTACCACTAGCCGGAAGTTTGGCAACCCCGCCCCTCTCGGACTGAGCGCTTTTGCCCTGACCAGCTTCGTTCTCTCCCTCATCAACGTCCAGGCCAAGAACGTTACTGAGCCTAACATTGTCGTTGGATTGGCATTTGGATATGGTGGACTTATCCAGTTGTTAGCTGGCATGTGGTTTGTCTCTACTCCGCATCCTGTCCTCTCATGCACTGGCTATCTACCGCAGGGTTAACCATTAGATAGGGAGATGGCTATAGGAAACACCTTTGGTGCCACTGCACTATCGTCGTATGGTGGCTTTTGGATGTCCTTTGCTATCGTTTTCACCCCTGGCGGCTTCGACATCAAAGCCGCATATGATGGAGGAGACGCCAACGACTTCGCCAACGCGTTTGGCTTCTTCCTCATCGTTTGGTTCATCTTTACTACTCTGATGCTCCTCTGCACTCTGCGCTCTACCGTCGCCTTCTTCCTGGTGTTTTTGACTGTCGATCTGGCCTTCCTGATGCTCGCTATTGGATACCTAAATGCCGAGGGGGGCGAACCAAATGCCAACTGTATTAAGGCGGGTGGTTACTTTGGTCTCATGACTGCCTTTATGGCGTGGTACAATGCGTTCGCTGGTATTGCCGATAGCAGGTACAGTTACCCCTTTACTCCGTCCTGAACTAAGTTAACCAGCCATTCCGTAGTAACTCCTTCTTCGTTGTCCCCGTTGCGCATTTCCCATGGTCCGCCAAGGCCCGCGAGGCGAAGGCAGCCAACAAGTCCGATCGCGAGAGCGTTTAAAACAATCCTCCGATTCTAAGAACGAACCAGTATCGCAAAAACTAAATGCAGCATTTGCGAAACCCACATACGGATGCGCCTAATTGGGGTCCGAACCGCCATCGTCGGCTAGCAAAGGCACGCATTGATCAGCCTCGGGAAAGCCAGTGCCCTTGAAGTTTTTAATTATGCAATTTGTTATGAGCATGGGCTATCTCACAGTTCCCAAGACCTAGCTTCAACCTTGTAGAGTCGTTCAGTGGCACCTGTAATCTCCTTTTTGCTCTCACAGGCTGCTGTTGTTTTTGGCACTGGCGATGCCCCTAACCTAGCGAATTGAGAACGAAGCCAGTCATTATCGCCAGGTTCATTGTGGGCAGTTAGATGTAGCGAGAACTGAAGGGATAGGAATTTTTGATTGAGGAGTGAAAGCGACAGGAACGGCAGAAATATAAAAAAAGAGAAGAGAGAGTTTAGAAGAGCGTTCATAATACTCAGCGATAGAGGTGGCAGGTAATGACCCCATGGTATACAAAGAAAAGCCAGTCACTCTACACTGGCATAACTAAGGCTGCATTTTGTTGGGAGTAATTAGGGAACCACACACAAAATCGTATGAGAGCCTCCGGCGACCGTAATCGATCTCTTCAGGCAACGCCACAGAAGCTTCACAGTAGGATATAGTCAATTGAATTACTAACTAAACTACGGGTGTACGTACGCTATTTGTAGGCCTGGGGGTTCATTAATATCCGTTTCCCAACTTTGAGTTTCGCAGCTCGAAAAAAAAAACCCCGCTTTCAAGGTTATGTATAATGCTAGCCTTGTTTCCCGTGTTTTCGGAAGGGCCATAGTCCCTGCAGTCGGGAATGAGGGAGACCGGTCTGTCTACAAGCGCTTACAAACGAGAGATGGTTGGCTGGTTCTGATGGCAACCTTGGAAGGTATGAATCTACTTCTTACACATGCACGGAAACGGGAGACTGTTGGCTGGTTCCATTGTACTGTACATGGAGCAATATGCAGCCAAGATCCAACACCACTATTATTAACTGAGGGATTCCAGGTGAGGGATTCCAGGTGAGGGATTCCAGGTGAGGGAATCCCCGCCCATCTATTTTATTACTTATTGCTTGAGAGTGTAATTAACCAAGGCTTTCGTAAAACCTACTTTGCAGCGTACTATTTTTCAATGAAAGATGCTATGAAGACAACTGCTTCCATAGATCGACTTGGAAAACTACTCTTCCTTCGCCATGTCGGCTCAGAAACCAAAGGCTCTGACCTATCGAGTCGAAAATATCCCCTTTGGAACAACCAAAGAACAGCTCGTTAGGAATTACTTCTATGTCAAAGATCAGGCGGATATCACGGTCAAATCCTTGGTTCCTGCCGTCGAAACTATCGAAGGCGAAGATGGTGACCTTACAGCTACTATTATGTTCCACCCCCATGAGTCGATTCCAGGTGGTCCAAGAGTTCAGGACGATTCTATTACAGTAGACAAGGACTTTCGTGGGTTCACACCTGTATATGTTCCACCAGTAGAGAAGGGACCTATTGTCGCAGAGTAAGCTATACTTACTAATCTTCTACTACATCCAGAACCTATCTATATAAAAGTTGGTGATGTCTGACTACAAACAGCGTCATCGCCGTCACAGGACTTGCAGGCCATGCGTTTGGCTCATGGGCACACTCCGAAACGCACATGTGGCTGAGAGACTATCTACCAAGGGATGCACCAAATGCGCGGATCTTGACCTACGGTTATCACTCTAAACTACAGGGCAGCGACTCAGTCAGCATCCTACAAGATCATACCAACAAATTTGTTCACAGCCTAATCGATATGCGAGAGGAGGGCCAAGTAAACCTTTGTCTATCCTGGGGTTCAGGACAAGCTAACAATAATGCAAGTGCGACAGTAGGCCAATCATTTTCATCGGCCATAGTCTGGGCTGCCTGATTATCAAAAAGGTATAAATATTATATTCGATAATGTTAGAAAACGGCTAATAAATGAACAGACTTTAACTGATGCCATATCTCTTGGAATGTAAGTTGATATATACGATTGCAATGCCACGAAGAGACTAAATATCTATAGTAACAGCTCCCGTATACCTGTTAGAGAGATCATATTCCTAGCAGCTCCACACCGTGGCCTGAATATCACCGCCCTCCAGACCTTGGTCAAGGGAGAAGCAACCGAGCAAATGGTTTTAGAGCTCCAATCAGAGTCTCCGACTTTAACCTGGCTGAACCAGAGTTTTACTCGATTTGCACGAGATATTGATATCTTAACCTGCTACGAGACTAAACCGACAAAAACAGCAATCGATGTAAGTTCTTCTCTGACTAAAGTTAATGGCTACTGAAGTTTCGTCCAGGTTGATGGCGCCTGGGTACGTGAAGGGCCACCTGTTATGATGGTTAGTCGCGATTCGGCCCAACAGTTTTATCCTAGAGAGAAACTGGTATCTGCAGATTGTGATCATTCTCAAATTGCGAAGATCAAGAGAGGCCAGAACGGGATCTATCCTGCTGTCAAGGCAGCCGTAAAACATGGGCTTGTCAGCACAGCAAAGATTGTTGCTGGAGCAGGAGCTGCAATGAATGAAAGTTCGCGATTTGAATCGAAGGTACGAGATATTTAAATCAACGATGTTGTTGAAACGTGGTACGCTTACAAATATAATCAGTTCCGAGACTTACACATTGGACCTAATCAATCATCCCCGCCTCCCTACCCGCCTGGTAATCTCAATGACTCTGGATCAAAAGAGTCAGCTATCGAACCTGGTGGAAAATTTCCCCTTGCTTTTGGAACTGCTCCTGATCCAGTCCAAGAGCCTTCAATCACACTCGAGGCTGAACCTACATCAACAACGACGACGAATCCTAAAGACAGCTCTCCACCTTGCACACCGAAGTCCAAGAATGCCGATGTTTTAATCACATCTCCTACTCAGTTACAAGAACGAAATGTCACATGCCGCAATGGTCAAGGGGGCTAATGTGACATCTTTATTCGAGGCTAAAGAGTCCACATACCTTGCTGAATTGGATGACGATTTAAAAGCAATGTCACGAGAGTTCAACGAAGGCTTTAGAGATAATCTAAAGAATGCACAAGATGTAGAATGTAAACGATGCGGGGATGTGATGGCTGCCTTGGGCTACCATTACTCTTGTCCGGAATGCGAATTCATGCCGTTCATTTGCCAGGAATGCTACGACCTAATTGAGAACTGCCGGATTCATCACAAAAAGTTGCTGAAACGAGAGTTTAAGCCCTGGGATACTGTGTTTGGCATATTCTATGTTGATCCTAACGTCACTACCGAAGATAACGAGCTAATTCGAGCTCTTAAGCAAAATAACCTAATAAGGTTAAGACAATATGCACAGATCAGAACTCTCCTGGATTCGCAAGATCGGCTAGGGTTTACCCCTCTCCATGTCGCAGCACAACTAGGCCTTGCAGAAGGCACTGCATTGCTAATTGAATGCGGTGCGCTTTTTGAAACTAGGAATCACCTGGACCATACGCCACTTCACACCGCCGTTGACGCTAATCAGATTCAAATCGCCCAGATCCTCCTGGACGGTGGTGCAAACATTGAAATAACATATGGCAAACTTGGCACGAAAGCACTACACCTTGCTGCTTCTTGCGTTATGTACCACATAGTCACTCTTCTGGTTCGAAGAGGGGCCGAAATTGACGCGCCGAGTGATAATGGAACTCCTCTTTGCAGGGCAATTGTGGAGCCGAAAAGCCACAAATGTGTCGAAGCCCTCTTGGTTGCTGGAGCTAATGTGAACTGCAAAAGCCGTGGTAATCTGGAAACACCTCTTATCCTTGCTTGCAGAATCGAGGACCACGAAACTGCAAGCACCATAGTCGATCTCTTACTTCGCTATGATGCAGAAGTTGACTTGGCGAACAATGACGGATATACTCCCCTAATGGCGGTGGCAGAAATGGGACATCTTGACGCCTGCAAAAGTTTGCTAGAGAAAAGCCCCCAGTTGGATATTCAGTCTAGCAAGACATTAAGTGAAAATGCCATTTACTTCGCAGCTAGGGGTGGCCATGAGGAGATTTTAGACCTCTTGATCGCGGAAGGTGCATCATGCTTGCCTACTAAGGCAGTGTCTGGAAGATTTACCTTGGGGGCGCCGAAATGGAAAAGCCTGGAATTTTTACCAGACGTAACATCAGAGTGCAGAAAAAGGATACTGAGTAAATTACGTGCTGCTAAGCATAACTAGGCATATATCAATTCTCATATTTACCGCACGTTGCAAATCAAGATGGAGACTCACAGTCGATATTGAGATATCTCCGAAGGTTGAGGTTACGCCAATGTACCAAGAATGCACCATGCGCACCTCATGTTTTCTTGATGTGGTGGAAAAGTAGCTGCGTCGTCGCCATCCAAGTCTTTGAATGGAAAGGGGATAACAGGAATCAAGACCTCGTGCTGTTTTTTCGTAGCTTTTCCGGAGCTAGTTTCCCATGGCTTCAGGGTCGGATTTTCGTCATCTCCGCTTTCAACTTAGGTTCTGGCTTGCATAAAAGAACTGCCCTTGGAATTATGTACAGCTCGGTTTCTTGTTTTCCGTACTAAAGGTGCGATTGTTGGATGTATCATAGAGGGCTTAGAACGGAAATGGCGGGTCTATAAGCGCTTACAAATGAGAGATAATTAGACGATTCTGAAATCCCTCTTTCGAGCTCCATGAGTGTGTTTCCTGTGCTTCTGAAACACAAATGACTAGCTGATTTCTGTCTTTTTAGCTCAGGATATGTGGTCATCAGGTAGTGGTATGCCGACTAGGGGATCAAAGCGCAATCGCAGACGTTAAATACATTGATTGTTATCACAGCTCGCTTCTCCAGGTTCTGGTGATAGAATCAGATAATCTTTGTGCTGTGCCTCCGCCACTCGTGGTGGGCCAAACTGTCTGGGGATCATAGATATTAGCAGAAAAATTATAGATGACGAGTTCGATCTATTGATGGGCCTTCCTGGCTGGTCCTCCAACCTCTTCGAAAACGATCGCTTGTTTTATGGCACAGTGCCAGGTCTAAAATCCCAAGGATATAGCCGTGGTCGAGTAGTGGAATATGTAGATACCTGTCCCAATTACTAAACACTACTCCTTCTTTTAATTTACAAGTTACAGATGCAAGATAAACACAGCTAAATCGTTCATAAATGGTTGAAAAATATAAATGAATGTATTGTATTTGCTCTTTGTAGGAAGATATAAAACTTCAAAATACGGCCACTTTATATAGAATGTAAAACGTGGAAACAATGCTACAACGCTGTTTTAACTGTGCCACTGCCGTTGTCAGATTGCTTTATTGAGGCTTTGATATCCAGTGTAAGATAAATCGCTGAAGGCCAATCCGTACACATATCGGCGGGCGCCCTACCTTAAGAACTGGGCACTATCAATTGATCGATATCGGCAACTTCGAAAGGTCAGCAAACTATTAATCGGCAATCACAATAGAAGATGATACTAACCATATCCACCGTTATACGCCTCAAACTTGATTACATTTGCCGAGCCTTTCTTGAGCGGAACAGTCAAGACCGAAGTCCCCGGAGTATTCCCATCCCGAGATGGCAAGAAAGCGACGATGTTCGAGACACCATTGACCGTCACATTCCCGTATCTCTGCTCCGTGTCCCCATTCTCTTGCTGGATCCGAATCGTCGTAGTGGTAGAAGCCGAACTGGCAATACTAGGGAATTTTAGGGCACCGTTTCCGGAGCCGCCAAGCCACCCAACGGCTTGGTAACCGGAGCATCCTGAGCATGATACGATTATAGCGGACCCTGTGAGGGTGTTCGTTTTGGCTTCGGCTTCTGTAACTGTTTCCGCGGGAGCTGGTGACCAGGTTCCAGCAGAGGGGTTGATTATCCAACTATTCCTGTTGTCCTGTAGATGCGTTAGCACCATTTTATGATAAGACAGGTACAGGTAATACCATTGTGGCAGTAGTGCCTGAGATTGTCATCGGTAGCCAGATGTAAGTTGATGACATAAGGTTGTTAGGCTCCCAGCGATCGCCCATGTACATAAGAACCCCATTAATAGAAACCACAGCGGTAGTTTGAGAGTAATACGTATTGGAACCAGGGGCTGCGAACTTATTCCATCCTGACCACGGGCCACTGAGACTGGTGGCGGTGCTGTAGACGTTGTCATTCGCGTCTGTTAACGACGTATGTTAGGTGCCATTTGAGGATATCATAGGATGTGTTCTTACTCCATCCTATAGTTTTGATATCAGCTGTTGTCCATAGGAGGAGTGTAGAAAGGAGAATCTTACCAGTCATGCTTGAACCAAACATGAAATAAATGCCATTAGACTTGTACATGGCGGGCGATTCATAATCATCAAGGATATGGACTGTGGATTCCACGGTTAGGTAATCTGGAGATAACTTATCAATTCGAAGGCCATTAGATCGCTAGAGAAAAGAGTTAGATGTGTGACTTCTGTATATAGTGCGGGAGGACATGCGTCTTCAGAAAGGAGATAGCCACTGCCATCGGTATCTATAAGCATTGATAAGTATTGGTTTCCGTAACTCCTTTAACATTAGAAAGGAAACATAGACTGCAAACCTTTGAAAAGGCCGATATCTCTTGATTCAAAACCAAGCGGCCGAGAAGAGCCTCTAAAATCACGTCATATTAGATACTACCCCTGTGAAACGAATAATGGAATCCGAGTCTTACTGATACGAATAATCGCCACAAATTGTTGTTGAAGTAGCAACTCCAGCTTTGGCTTCTTGGTAATCGCTAGAATCAATATGCATCCACATGACATATGTTGATGTTTGAGAGTTGTAGATAATGTGTGGTCTTTCGACAACACGGTTTGGCCCAAGATCCCCATCCGGTTGCAATGTGAGGAGTTCGTTCACAAAGGTCCACTGAACAAGATCCTTGAGAAAGTTAGTATGGTTCTGTAAAGCTGGAATTGAATACATACGGTACTGGAATAGCAGTTGATCGATTGGAATGCGCTCCCGGAAAGCTTGTTCTCCCCAATCCAATAGTACGTTGAGCCAACTTTGGTGATTTCTGGAGAATCTTAGCCTTTCACTTCTCTCACTGACGTTTCTTATTAAAGGGCGATCTAACCTCCTCCATGGGCTTGAACATGCTGGTTTGTCCCCTTTGCAGTCCAAGTCGCTCCAGGAACCTGCCTCAACCGTTAGCTATTTTTTATGTAATGGAATATCTAACTTGCAATTTGCTTCGATGCCAATGCTGAGCTTATAAACAAAGCAACTCCTAGTGGAATGAAAGACAACATCTTGGGGAATTTCAATGAATAACTGCGATGATGTTGGGAGATGCCATCACTTACGTGGATTCTTCCACATATATATATATGTTTGAAGGAAATGGAACGTTCACTAATTTTGCAAATCTTTGGACTTTACCTACGCTAGACAATTCAACGACAATTCGACGCCGCATGTGGACCCGACAATTATTTGTTGGCGAAGTTTTATTCGTGCGAATGTAATATTCTCGTGTTATACCAACAGCCTTAGCCTTCAATGGGCTTAGCACCCCCGCATTGAAA
Source organism: Pseudogymnoascus sp. VKM F-4519 (FW-2642) (assembly GCA_000750935.1). NCBI lineage: Eukaryota > Fungi > Ascomycota > Leotiomycetes > Thelebolales > Thelebolaceae > Pseudogymnoascus > Pseudogymnoascus sp. VKM F-4519 (FW-2642). The sequence continues at coordinate 19,379 of JPKD01001131.1, forward strand.
ACAAACATAGCGGGGAAGCCTGTCTCCGGGAAGCCTATCCCCGCGATATATGCTCCCAAGGTTGGGGTTCAGGGAGGCGGGCACTAATAAAATACATCGCTAGGCGTGTGAAGTGCTAATGTTGTATCCTAGAGCGGATCTCAGAGCGGGATGGACTGTCATAAACCCTAACTCTAGCGTATATTAACAATTCGTTCCGTACCGGCCCGAGCAGCTCTCATCGAATGGGCTCCGATCGTCAATGATCTTACCTCAACTTAGGGCTTCTCCACGCGGGGAAGCTGCAGGCCCCTGCTCTCACCCCATACCCCACACCCCTCAAATCTAAACGACGTAGTAATAAATCACGGATTCTATATGATTGCAACTCCAATCAACTTCTCTGTCAGGGGCCGAATGGGCCGAATGGGCGGCTCCGATCTTGAATACTTTTGTCTCCACGTTAGATTTCTCCACTTGGGAAACTACGGGCCCCTATTCACACCCCGCAACCCACGGGGAATGAAGCTCCGGCTCCGCTCCCAATCCCGCAAGCCTAGGCCGTCCTTTAGTGGCGACATGTTTCTTCCTAGCGCTTTTATCTGCAGCTTTAGCGTCAGCCTCGGTTGTGTCTCCGCACGGTGCGAAATCCGTGATATTGATCATCCTCCATGATGCGGATCGCTTACGGATCTACACAATTGTACTTGAGAGCTACGCATATGTCGCAGCGTGGGCAAAGAACGCAGGAATCCCTTATGCGCCAAGAGCGAATGCGGCTTTCCTCCTATGGATTAAGCTAGGACAAGTTTACGCCGAGAGACATCCTCAGCTCGGCCTCGACCCAGAGACGGCAGAGAGGCAGCTCAACGGGCTTTTCTTGAAGCACAAGGTTTTTGTTGCGGCAGGATCGCAATTTGATTTTGAAGAACCTGGCTGGTTCCGGATGACTTTCGCTTACCCGAAGCAGTGGCTTGAGGAGGGCTTGAAGAGGATCTTATATGCACTAGACGATGAGGCTCCAAACTAGATTATAAATTGTAGGGGGACTAGCTTAAATATCTAATAAAAAAATTCACTAGACGAGAAATTATGCTTTATAAACCAAATCCACTTCCTTAGGTAGGGGGTAGTCTGTATTCATGGCCAAGACCAGCTCAGGGGCTTAAATGTATTCTCGACTACATTATAGAGGTGCATGTCAAAATTTCTCTTGTTCTCTGCTAGTAACTCTAGCGCTCATAATAATACATAGCTATTCGACCTTCACGCCCCCTTTTGTACTCGTGGCTGCCCTGAAGCTTAGAAACCTTCTGTATATGTCGAGAAATTCTCTTAACTTAAGCTTGGAGCTGGGATCGAGGAATGTTTTCTCAACAACGCTCCTATGCGCGCATTATTAGCGAGGAAAACAATTTTGAAAGGCATCTCCGTACAGCTCCATAACTTGGAGGACTATCCAGTCTGATTGCCGCTTAACCGATCTATTGATAGGTCTATGGGGAAGAAGTTAACTAGGTCAGTGGTAATGATGTCGAGAGGAAACTGAGTTCCTGATGGATAAACGGTGTTTGAAAGGTCGGTTCCGAGATCATAAGTCGTACCATCATCGAAGGCGAGATATCTGTCGCGCAGAAACATGGGCTCATCTAATGAATGTGATGCGTCCAGGGGATCGAACTGAGTATCTAAGCGGCCCTGGGAGCCAGCGCTAGGCGGCAATGCGATCGCCGTAGTTGAACTGTTAACTGTTGAGATGTGACGTTCTACAGCGCCGAGAATCTGTTCGGTCGATTGAGTGACATTTGTAACGGGATCATCGTTGGTCATCGATCTGAGGCATCTTAACGCAGTATTTATGTAAATTAAGTTACCGGGATGCTTTAAAGGGTGACAGAGTGAGTCGAGAAGGAGGATAGAGCAGCTTGCCTCGATGAAGAAGCAATCATAACGCCGGACCTAAACGCACCAAAGCGTCTGTTAGAAGTCTAGGATGTGGTTACATAACATAAGAATGCTATAAAAAGGGCATAGAGACTGACTTTGCTAATATCGATCTTCCGATAAATGCTGTTGATCAGTAAGATCGAGTCTGCTGCTGCATCTGTGGCATTTCTACACGCTCGAGAAAACCAGAGCTCCTGGGTGATTTGGGCTCCTGGAGTAGACCGGAGAGCTGATTCAGCTATGAGAAAGGCCCGAAATGTGGTATGTATGAGATGAAAGTAGGCTGAAGAATTCAAGTCAGAACAACTACTTGCTTAATTTAGTTAGGGTTCGGACTACTGACTGTTGTGAAGGGTGAGGAGAGCCATGGCTTTTGATGTTAACATAGGGAGGGTAATTGAAGTATTACCAAGACCCAACTCTTCGCCGTATTCTCGCAGTCGAAGGAGTAATTTTTGGGCGGTTTCATACAACTGCCCGAGAGTTTCTGTCTTTCGACTGTAAATTGAATAGACAACGTTCTCAACCATCACTGCAAGTCGGCACAGACTGACTAATACATCCTGCCCTCGGGGGTAAGGACATGTGATGTCTGACTTCCTCATGGTGGCATTTCTCCCGACCGTAAGCGACACCCACCTGATAGACACGTATGGTTTAGCGCATGAAGACACACATAAATTCAGCAGACATGTTTACTCACGTTTCGTAAAAGTATAAGCACCAAATTGTAGTGCGGCGTTCCTCAATTTCTTCTTCATGAGTTTGTGGATATGTTTTCTCGGCGTTGGCGTGTAGACCCATGGCCATAGCCTTCCGGCAAGCGGTGCCTAGGGCGAGATAAGCCGAGTTGGGCCTCCCGATGTTGATTTGATAATCTGCTTTGAGCAGTGATATCTGAATCATTGGTAGGGTGACTGCATCTTCGTACATAGCCGATCGCCACTTTGCGTGCATGAACAGTGCCTCAGCGACCTCCGTATTAGGAGTATTCAAGGCCCCGATAGCGAGTACAAGTGGTAGCAGTATAGACTTTTGCGATTCCGAGTGTGCGTGAACATTGTCGGAATAATCGCAAGCGAAAAGATTATCAAGAGAAGAATCACTCAGGAAAGGTAGGAGATGTAGGCTTGAAATCTTAAAGTTGTCTAGGAAAATCTCGGCCAAAGGTTTGGGGGCAATTTCAGAAAGCCTAGCATGTCTGTCTAAAAGATGACTCGTCTCTGCAGTCAGTCTTAATGGAACTCCGAAGAAGACATTTCTTTGATGGAACAAGTCAAGCCCCTGGTCGTCCTGCTGAGGCCCATAAGTTGACGTTGTCCCACTTGGTTGAGAAGAGAGTATTATGCGGTGAAGTTGCTGGAGAAATGCGAAATTAGAAGATGGGCCGTAGAACAGCTGTGACCCATCAGTGAACTGAGGAGGCGATTGGTGGGTGGCACCCGCGACCACGCTGCCGAACATCTCCGATGGGGCATCGTGAGGTTGAATGCGGTCGGATGTTTGAACATGCTCAGGTGTCGGGATGTTGTCTGCCTCCGGTAGAGGCAGACTGGGTTGAGACTCCACGGGTTTAGATGTCGTTGTTGATGGTCGGCGCCCACGAGCCCTGATCCGGGATTTCAGACGATACCGACACCCTAAGGGCTGAGACTGGCAGTTGGGACAAGGATGCTCGCCGTTACACTTTACTTTGCGTCGGCGGCAAGGCTCACATGCTTTGGAGATTTTGGTCCGCTCCATGTCATTGTTTGACGCCCGGGGCCTGGGTCCGCCGTAACTCCGGCGGCGGGAAGGGGAAGCAGGCAGGAAGCAGAAATTTCGAACCGTGTGGAGACTGTAGGCACTTCTAGTGTGAAATGGAATTGGAAATTTAGATTTCGGATCTTCGAAGATAGTTTTGCGCGATATCGGAGTAAAAGATGCGTCGAATGAAGCACTCAGTATCCGTCTCCCTTTTTTTCGGATTTACAAAACAGCCTGGCGGAAATACAGTGGTCGGATTTAACTAGCACCCCACTTAGCACATAACCCCGCATTGCCCCCCTCCTACCCCCACTTCTGGGGCCGTTCATCCAATACTTGTGGAGGCCACGTCGGAGGAAGCAGCGTCTTCCGCCCACGTCGAGTCCGAGTAGGACGAGCGAGCAGGAGTCTAAAGAATTCGTGACAAATTCTCCTCTACTTGTCATGCAAATTGTGCTTGTAGTTATGGTCAAGAAGATGGAAATGGTCTCAAAGTATGGGGCGGATTTAAGTCAAGCCCGAGGACCACATAGAGCCCGCCCGTGACGCCCCAGAGGCAATTGTTACTACCTACATTATAACAGCTGGTAATTGTCTGCGCGATGCATCCTCGCAAAGGTCGTACACGCCCTGCAGAACGTGAAAATGACACCCTGGGCATCTGAGCGTACCATCGAGGAAAAGAATGGCTCGGTTCCGAGCTCATCCTCGGCCACACCCGAGCGCATCACCGTCATGTTCTGGGATATCAGCGTAGAGGTCCACGGCTTGGGGGAGGACTATCAATCGACTTTCGTCTCGGCAATATCGAATTTCATCCCTTTCGTGAAAAAAAATACTACAAGACGTGTGCGCAAGCGGCATCCAGGGAAATTTATAAAGGGCATGCGCTAACTAATCAAGCAGCTCATTCTTCGGGACATACATGGCCAAGTTCAACCAGGCGAGATGGTGAGAAGCACACTATGGTAACTTGCTACTACAGCCTTGGGGGCTAACAAAAGATAGTTACTCGTGTTAGGCCGTCCCGGATCAGGCTGCACTTCGTTGCTCAAAATATTATCCAACCAATTGAATGAGTTTGAGAACGTTGGGGGCACTCTGAGATTCAATGACCAATCCCCTAGACAGGCTAGAAGGATTCAGGAGAGAATCGTCATGAGTACGGAGGGTATGTTACAACCGAAATAAATTGTTGTCGTAGTCTGTGTACAAAAGTGCGTTCGCTAACTATGTTCTTATTATCAGAGGACCGACATTGGCCAACATTGACAGTTGCCGAGACGGTTCGCTTTGCGACGTCTCTCAAGCTTCTGACTAGGAGCAGCGATGTCCTGGCGTCTTCAGGAGAGCTTATCTCGCAGATCAGCGAGTCGATCCTCTCATCACTTGGAATATTACACGCTCAGGACACGATTGTTGGTAGCGATTTCGTGCGTGGTGTTTCAGGAGGCGAGCGCAAACGAGTGTCTATTGCTGAGGTAATGGCCACGCAGGTATGTTTTCTTTCCTTTTTATGCCTACCTTATGTCAAAGACAGACACTGGACCTAACGACACGCCGGTGGAAAGGCTTCCCTTGAATGTTGGGATAACTCGACGCGCGGACTGGACGCGCACAATGCGTGCGAACTCACTAGGGTATGGCGGAGATCTGCATCCGAAGATGATAAAACAATCATCGCAACGTTGTACCAGGCGAGCAACGTCATTTACGGTCAATTCGACAAGATTATCGTGCTTGCGGAAGGCAGACAGATCTTCTATGGTCTAGCATCCCAAGCAAAACGGTACTTTGAAGACATGGGGTTTGAGTGTCAGCCTGGCGCTAACATATCAGACTTTCTCACTTCTGTTACGGTTATCACCGAGCGCATGATACGACCTGGGTTTGAAGCCCAAGTTCCTACCAGCGTGGAAGATTTCGAGACGCGGTACAAGAGAAGTGACATCTACAGACAGATGGAAGAAGATATGAAGGTTTCTCCGTGCCTCTTACCTGACCGAGAGTCTACCACCACGCCGCCCTTTGAAAAAGACTTAGAAAGTTCTCCTTCAGTGCCTGGTACCCTATCAGAGCTTATTCGATGTGTATTAATATTTGTATGCCAGGTCTGGATCTGTTCTAAGAGGTATTCCGCGATTTCCCACTCCGTCTCTCTCAAGTGAAAAAGTTTAACAACTGAACAGGCAGGCTCAGATTATACGTGGCGACTGGCAGTCTAATGTTCTCCAAGTTTGCGCCTCGATCGTTATTGCGCTTGTCACAGGCAGTCTCTACTTTAACCTTCCCGCCAACAGCAGCGCCCTGTTCGCAAAGACTGGTGCTCTATGCTACCCCGTGCTGTACTTTGCAATCAGCCGCATGTCGGAGACCACGGCGTCATTTAACGGAAGACAAATTGTCTCTCGTCAGAAGCGCCTAGCACTTGTTCGACCCAGCGCTTATGCATTGGCGCTGGCATTGACTGATATTCCTGTCATAATCGCTGTCTTTAGCATTTTCCAGGTTATTTACTACTTCCTTGTCGGTTTTCAGAAAGACGCAGACAAGTTTTTTATACAATACTTAGTCCTGATCATGTTTACGCTTGCATTCTCGGGACTATTTCGAATGGTTGGTTCTTGGTGTAGGCATGCTGGGGTTGCCTTCCAGATCAACGGCACCCTAGGAACGGTATTTCTGGTCTACATCGGTAAGTTTGCTGCTATCGCTCAGGGGGAGTTTTTTTTTCCGCCTGTTACTAATATCATCTGAAAGGCTACATGATTCCACTAAAAAATATCCCAATATGGTTTCGTTGGATGGCTTGGATGAACCCTGCTGTTTACGCATACAATGCCATCATGTCGAATGAAATGTCTGATCGAACTTTCGAGTGTGTGGAGCCACAGTTCATTCCATATGGACCAAGTTATACCGATGATCACTATCGCCGTTGTACTGTGGTTGGTTCTGGCAACGACAGCACAATCAGCGGAGAGGCATTTATCGATGCTACGTATTGGGCATCCAAACGGTATCTTTGGTCAAATCTAGGCATCCTCCTGGCATTTTGGGTCTTTTTTACCTTTATGACCGCCATTGGCTTTGAGGTGAACCTTCATCAAGATTTTGGCTCAAAGGTTCTCTTCAGCCGTAGGTCTCAGAAAATGTCTCGTGTTAGGAATAGTGACCTGGAGCATGCGGCATCATCTCAAGTCAGTAAGAACCCGGCTACAATCGTAAGTACGCCCACCACCTTTACATTTAGAAACATCAATTACTATGTTCGGCACGGAGGCAAGGAGCTGCAGCTGCTCGGGGACATATCCGGTTTTGTCAAACAAGGACAGCTCACTGCGCTCATGGGTAGCTCTGGGGCGGGGAAAACTACGTTGATGGACGTCCTCGCTCAGCGAAAAGACAATGGCCGGCTAGAAGGCAGTATCATGATCAACGGACAGCCCCAGGGGATCAGCTTTCAACGAACGACCGGCTATTGTGAACAGAACGACGTTCATGAACCTACGGCAACCGTGCTGGAAAGTCTCATGTTCTCTGCGAGGCTACGTCAGGATTTCAGCATTCCGGACGAGGAGAAGCTAGACTACGTTCATAGCATCATGGAACTCCTCGAGCTGACACCATTGCAGAATGCTGTTGTTGGAAGTAAGTTAGATGCTGCCAAGTTTGAAATATTTTACATTCTAAAAATAATCGTACAGCACCATCGTCCGGATTGTCAATCGAACAGCGAAAGCGTCTCACCCTTGCAACAGAGCTAGTTGCGAAGCCATCATTACTGTTTCTTGACGAACCGACCTCTGGCCTTGATGGGCAGTCTGCCTATGAGGTATGCCGTTTCATGCGGAAGCTTGCTGCGGCGGGACAGACAATCATCTGCACAATCCATCAACCGTCAGCGTCATTATTCAATACATTTGATGCCTTGTTACTTTTAGCCAAAGGTGGAAGAACTGTTTACTTTGGCCCGACGGGCCAGGATTCAAAAACAGTATTGGAATACTTCGCACAGAGAGGCGCACAGTGTCCACCGGACACAAATCCTGCGGAATACATCGTCGAGGTAGTTCAAGAATCTGTCAGTTCGTGTACGGATTGGCACCAGCAGTGGCAGGAATCAAGCGAACGAAAAGATATGATGCGAGAGCTAGATTCGATAAACATTGCTGCTTATCCTAGAGAGCAGATCGAAGGTGTTAGTGTGGCACAGGAGAAGAAGAATCTAGCATTCGCAACTCCTCTCCCTTACCAGGTTTGGCTTGTTACCATGCGTCAATTCATCGCGCTATGGCGAAATCCCGATTACGTCTGGAACAAGATCATCCTGCATATTGCGAACGGGCTATTTGGTGGGTTCACTTTCTGGAAGCTCGGCAACGGAACCTTTGACATGCAGCTCTACATGATGGCTGTCTTCAACTTTGTCACAATCGCGCCAGGGTGCATCAACCAACTCCAACCCCTTTTCCTGCAGAACCGTGACATTTTCGAGGCGAGAGAGAAGAAGTCGAAGACTTACCACTGGTTCGCGTTTGTCTCTGCCCAGTTATTTGCGGAGACACCTCTCCTTATCCTATGTGGCACTTTAGTGTTTGCCTGCTGGTACTTCGCGGTTGGGTTCCCGACCACGCCGAGCATTTCCGGCCAGATCTACGTGCAGATGTTATGTAAGCAAAAGCTCTGCTATTTCCTTTTTCTTATGGTGGCTAATCTGAAGTTAGTGTACGAGGGTCTCTTTACCTCGATCGGCCAAGTAAGTGCAGTTTTATTGAATGGTGCTTTAAATTGTCATATCTAATGTCACCATAGGCAATCGCTGCTTGTAGCCCTAATGCATATTTCAGCGCCTTGGCTAATCCAATAGTGATTGGTGCTGTGCTTATCAATTTTTCAGGGGTAGTGGTTCCTTACTCCCAGATCAAGACGTTCTGGAGGTATTGGCTTTACTACCTCAACCCATTTACCTACCTGATGCAAGGCTTGTTACAGCCTGTAGTTTGGGACCTTGAGATACACTGTAAGCCGAGCGAACTGACTAATGTTCCACTTCCACCCTCTACATCCTGTGGCGAGTATATGGCGGATTTTCTATCAGAGAACATCGGTTACGTGGTGGACACTAGTAACACTACTTCTTGTGATTACTGTCCCTATAAGGTAGGGGCAGATTACTTGAAGACCATTAACATCAACGGCCCTAGTTACGGCTGGAGAGGAGTAAGTCGTCCGAATATATGAAAAGCAAACTCGTAAGGTTGTGATCCCTTACTGATTTGTCTACTAGGTTGGCATTACTGCCTTTTTTTGTGTGAGCTCTTATGCTCTCGTGTTTCTAATGATGAAGATCCGAACCAGAGCCACAAAGAAGACATCATAGAAATTTACTTAATATTGGCATAGGGGGAGGGGCTAGGTCCCATTACAAACGCTATAGGTAATAATGTATGAGAATGGGATTATGATTACCTGAAGCCTATTCATGTACGCAGAGTGAGTGTTGTGCCCAGACTAGATTATGAAAAAGATCACGGTCAAACACTAAGCCACCTACTCAACCCCCAATGGTGCCATATTCTATTTCAGTCAGCCGTACCCGCAACGCCCGAAGTAGCAGGTGGGATGATCGCCGCTGCTTGCGGGATTCCGCCGATAGTCAGGTTGAAAAGCCCAGACTCCTAAGCGGCACCCCTGCATTCGAACATGAAGACCAATGGGCGCAGACATGGGATCAGGGCGGCGAGGGTACCGTGAAACTAAAAACCAGTGCTGTTTTTCGTTAGTTTTTATTATTATTACCAGAGCTTCAGGATTGTATTTTTTTATCGACATTTCTCAACTTTGAGCTATATAAGGATTCTATTCTTAGTAGCTCTATAGTTTCTTATGTATGCAATTAATTGTTCTTATAGTTTAACTAGTCTCATGGGAGTTCTACATGCGATAAGATTGGGCTCTGGGGTCGGTTAAACTTTTAACACAACCTAATAGTACCACCTACGAGGTTCGACTTGGAAAATCACACTGCCACGTGAGTCGGTTAAACAATTAACCTTGAAGACCACACAAGATCATGTAGTAACGCTGCTAATCTTTCGGCCGCACTGGTTTACGAAACAGAGGCTACTTCTAGAGTTCAACTTTAAATTATATAGCCTTCACCCTGTTTGACAAGTTATGCTAAATCCGTGCTACAATAGTTGTCGTTGAATCCATTATCCTACGCCTTTCCTGCCGCGGCTCAGCAGATATTAGTTGATATCGACTTAACATGACTAATAAAAGCAAGAACTATCAAATCGCCTGCATACCAGCCGATGGTATCGGACCGGAGGTCATCAGTGCAGCAGTTGACGTGCTGAAAGTCTTGACAGACACTCTCAAGACATTTAGTCTCGAGTTTACGGACCTTACTTGGGGTAGCGATCACTACAAGAAACATGGCAGATATATCCCTGAAGGTGGTGTAGAGTCACTGAAACAGTATGATGCTATCCTTTTCGGTTCCGTTGGAGCACCAGGTACACATCCGTTGTCCATTACTTCCGTCCACTTGTTTCTAACAGGGCTATTACAGATGTACCCGATCACATATCACTATGGGGATTACTGCTTGCTATGCGAGGTCCTATGCAGTTATATGCCAACGTACGACCTGTCAGGTCCTTTCCTGGCACAAGAGCCTACTTAACATCCATGACAAAGCCAATCGATTGGATGATCGTTCGCGAGAACTCAGAGGGCGAGTACGCTGGACAAGGTGGACGCTCGCATCTTCGTCAGCCATGGGAGACAGCCACCGAAGTCGCCATCTTCACACGCGTGGGCATTGAGCGCATTATGAAATTCGCATTTGAGATGGCTCGTTCGCGTCCGGCCAAGTTACTCACGGTTGTTACCAAGTCGAACTCCATGCGCAATGGTATGGTTCTTTGGGATGAGATTGCCGCCGAGGTCTCCAAAGATTTCCCTGACGTTATATGGGATAAAATGTTGGTTGACGCAATGACTGTACGCATGGTTACAAACCCTCATTCTCTCGATACCGTCGTAGGCACAAACCTACACATGGATATTATTTCAGATCTCGCAGCTGCCTTGGCTGGTTCTATCGGTATTGCTCCTTCAAGCAACCTGGATCCTACAAGGAAGAACCCTAGCATCTTCGAACCTGTGCATGGATCTGCCTTTGACATTACTGGCCAGGGTGTTGCAAACCCTGTCGCGGCTATCTGGTCGGCAGCGGAGTTGTTGAAGTGGATAGGACAGGCCGAGGCAGCCGACACTCTTATGGCTTCAGTAGAGATAGTATGCTCGAAAGGCGTTGTGACAGCTGATCTAGGAGGACAGTATAACACCAAAGAGGTGACGGCTGCTATTTGCGAGGACATCAAGGAGAATAAATAAGTAGTAGATAAGAAACCCATGAAGAGGGGCTGCATACCGTAGATTTAAATTATTTTCATTTTTAAGGATCAGCAGCCTCAAGCAATTTTTTTCTTTTTCATCTTCAACTGAAAATCTCCTTGTGGCTAGCAATTACGAGCTAGAAAATTCCGTCTAACTGACTTAACATTGTGATACCTGTCTCTTATAGAGCTAACCTGAGTAATTCTCTAGATATAATGCTATCGAGGTCGGTTAGCTGGTTTGGACCACTGAGGCAATGAAGGCTCGTTTGTATTAAGCATGTAGAGAATTTACTAAGAGAACAAAAAAGACGCGAAGAAGCCTGAATCTTCAATTCATGACAGCTAGACCTAACTCGTGTTGTATCGCCAAGCTACTTTTGGATAATTTCAAGTTAACATGTCTTCCCTATCTCGAAGTCGTTTTGATTTTATGAAGCTGAATGCCGTAACAAAGGCAGGGTTGCATTCATACATGCTGTGAGAGCTGTGTTAGGCGATTTGACTAAAGACTATGACGCGCTTCACATGAGCGACGAGGCGTACGTCGAAGATAAATTACAGCCCGTCGTGTTGATGCTTGGTATATACAGCGATGCGCATCTTTTGCAAATACACCCTTCTAATTACAAACAGCCCAAGACAGAAGACCGTTAAACCAAGTGATTGTTTGTGGTACTATAACTATGTAATCTTCGCACCTAGTAATGATGGGCGCAAAGGCTTGAGGTAATAGATAGAGACTAATGGGTTTTAATTATCTAATAGGCAAAGAAGAGAGTCGCATCACCCTCTCGCTGTCTAATCTTCTTATTCTGTCTCATGAGAATAAACTTCATCGCCCAGGCACCCGCAAGGGTCGCAAACGAAAACGCTGCCGAGGAAGCAAGTGCCGTGACGTATTGTGGGCCGTCGCTCTTTGGCCAAAGATACTAAAAGTAATGTTGGCAATTGGACGAGGCGTATTCGAATGACAGAGAATAGAGAACATACCGGAGTCCAAATGAAGCTGGTGTTGCTAGTGCTAACTACTATAGAAATTGCAACGGCCCTCTTCTCCTTTGTCTGACCGAATGTGGAACTAACCCATCCAAGCACGATGCTGTTAACGACATACGTGCCCACAGAGAAAACTATCATGGCGAAGTATCGGGCGCCCATATTGAGAGTAGCGCAGCCCAGAACGAAGCCGAGGATTGCAACACTTTTGGCGATTGTAATGTGCCATGTCCGCTCGTTGTACTTTCCGGAAGACCATGACCAGTAAACGCTAATTGCTCCTGCGATAAGGTAGGGAGGGCATGTCAAAACCAAGGTGATGGTGGTATCGAAGCCGAGGGTTTCAACAACAGTTGGGAACTGAAAGTAATGTGTTAGTTCACTAGTGCGAAAAATGGTGTCAATGGGAATATCTTACGAAGTTATTGAAACCGTTGGCTGCGAGATGCATGTGCTGGATGAAAACGAACAGCCAAACTCTGCGATCCTTTAAGGCGTCCTTTAAACCGCCAAAACTAGTAGCTTCCCCAGTTTCGCCAACAGTGTCCTGATGAATCCGGTGCACTGCAATGACCCTTTCCTCTGGAGTTAACCACTTAGTAACCGACGGGTCATCGGGCAAGAGGAAGATTCCCCCAACGGCGACAACAAATGTAACCGCACCCTGAAGAACGAAGAGCCATCTTTATCTAAAGTCAGTATAATAATGATATCTCTTAAATGGTGAAACATACCGCCATCCAGCGAGACCGGCTAGACCATCCATGCCATGGAACACACCAGCGCCGATAAGGCCAGCAAACGCCGTCGCTATAATATTTCCGGTGTAGAGTACGGCCATTCTGGTTGCAACTTCCTTACGGGCTAATCACACTAACGTTACTTCATGTATAAGAAAGAATGGATGGGACATAGAGCACTTACTGTAGAAAATCGACAGAAGGTAGAGTGCGCCACTGTACTTTACGTTAGCCTCAGCTTTTCATGGTCCCCAGATGAATTCTTACGGATAGTAAGGTGCCTCTGTGATGCCCAAGAAGAATCGAACAAGAAGAAGGCCAATGTAGTTATTCGCGATTGCCGTTAAGGCAGACACGATTGCCCAGACCGCCATGGCGCTGCCCTAATCACGAGTCAATACTTTTTGAAGGGATGTGTACGAATTGCTTTACCATATAGATAGAGGGTCTGACATGAGTAATCAACATGTTAGAGGGAATGCCTCCGAAGATGTATCCGACAAAAAGGATCGACACGCAAGTTTGGTACTCTATGAACAAGGACATATTAGCAGTTTCCACGATAACGACATAATTTAATGAGTAGACGTACCGGAGCCTTTGAGATTCAGGTCACTTTCAAGTGAGTTGAGTCTCGCAATGGCGATGGCATTACGATCGAGGTAGTTCAACCAGAACATGAGCCACAAGATTGGCTGGTAATGTTAGCTGGCGTGTCGTTGCCATTTCATTATACAAACATGCCATGATTCGATAGTCCAACTTCTTCACAAGTTTGGTCTCTGCTGAGGTTCGTGTAAGAACAGCACCGGCGTAATCTCGAGGGGTGTTGGTATGCTTTTCAGCCATGCCCACGGACTCAAGGTGGTGAGCGTTTGGCTCAATATCGACTTTGGAGGCCATGATGAAGATGGAAATGAGCAACGAGGCTTTTGAAGGGCAATAGTCGGAAATTACAATGGATTAGGAATGGACTTGGTTGACTTATATAGATTTCAAGTACAGGGGCTAATACTGAAATCCGGGGAATAGATTCGCAACCCACTACTTCCCCGCATATTCCCCGGATTCCTCTAGAACTTTGACCTTTCCTAATCTGTGTGACAGGAGGCTGGGCAAGACGACACAGTCAGTAGCTGGTTGAATCTCGCCCGGACAGATTAGTTAGACTAAAAATCACGTCTAACACGTTGAGGATGATGGTTTAGGCACAAGTATCAACCGAAGTGGACGGCTGGCGAATCTATAAAACACACCTTCCGGCTGTTTTCCTCGCCGAGTAATTAAGCATTAACTTGCAGCACGTACGACACTGATTATCTCGGCATTAAGAATATCAAACCTTAAAATGCATAAAGTTTCTGTTCTCGGGGCCGCCGGCCAGATTGGCCAACCACTAAGTCTGCTTCTAAAGACTGTAAGCCTGAACACCTAACCAAATTATACACTACAAAGTGGCACTCTTCTGACATATGATGGTATCAATAGAGCCCATTAGTGTCCGCTTTGTCTCTCTACGACATTGTGCACGCCCCTGGTGTCGCCATAGATCTTAACCACATCGACACCCCCGCGCCTGTCAATGGTTTTCTCGCAGCAGACGATGGTCTTCGTAAGGCATTGACTGGCGCAGATCTTGTCGTGATACCTGCCGGCATTGCTCGCAAGCCAGGCATGACGCGTGACCGTGAGAATCTCGCCATAAGTCTTTTGATAGAGGCCTCTTACCTAACAATTGTGCCCTAGAACTCTTCGAGACGAACGCTTCTGTCATTCGTGATCTTGTAACTGAGGTTGCGAAGGTGTGCCCCAAGGCATTCGTTCTCATAATCACAAACCCTGTCAACAGCACTTTACCAATCGCCGTTGAGACGCTAAAGAAACACAACGTCTATGACCCCAAGAAGGTATTCGGTGTTACTACCCTCGACGTTGTGAGGGCGTCTACTTTCACAGCCCAGGCACTCCAGATCTCAGACCCTAAGTCCCTGAGAATCCCCGTGGTGGGAGGTCACAGCGGTGCAACCATTTTGCCTCTGCTAAGCCAGGCCAACCCTCTGGTCAAACTGACTGATGAGCAAAGAGATGCAATCACCTACCGTAAGTACTAATACCCATGACACATGAATCTACAATCTAACATATAGCAAAGGCGTCCAATTTGGCGGCGATGAGATCGTCAAGGCCAAGGCCGGTGCAGGTTCAGCCACCACTTGCATGGCATATGCAGGATTTAGGTATGTCTCTCCCAGGTGAACCCTTCGTCAGATGTAAAGTTGACCAGATTTCACCTAGGTTCGTTCAGTCTATACTAAAGGCTGCTTCAGGGGAGAAGGGCATTAAGGAGGAATGCTATCTGTACCTACCTGGCGTTCCAGGCGGAGCCGAAATAGCCAAGTCACTCGGTGTAGACTACTTTGCGGTGCCAGTTGAGTTTAGCGTTTCTGGAGCAGAGAAGGCACTGCCTGTTGGGGAAATCTCCAAACATGAAGAGACCTTGCTAGCTACCGCAATAGCGGAGTTAAAGGGCAACATCCAGAGGGGCATTGCATTTTGCAGCTCGTAGGTTCTAGATACTATACATAGAAATTGATATATCTGTTAATGAGTATTTTTTAGCATGAAAATCTACATGGGTTTTATTTTCGGCCACTTTGTAACGGGTCCAGGACTGGTTTCGGGTGTAGAGTTATCAAAAAACTTGTTCGTTACAATCGATAATCGTACATATCCCGAAGTGAATTATTACGTATCTTGTGGGTATCTTGTCTAATCAAGGAAGCTAAACTATTACATGGCACGGTACAGATGATCATATGTACAGCGTTTCATGCTACTAATCCCCGTGTATTCGTCTTTGAGAAAAGACTGCATAGAACCAACCACCTTCCAGTTTTGAAATGCTTTCAGAAACTTAGAATACAGATATATTTATTTTAATGATGCTAACGATGTACTATCTCTACCCCAAGACATTAAGACACGTTCCATTTCCACAGATATCGCTCCGGACCCGTACAGACGAATCGTACATCTAATATACCTCAAGTAATCTTCACTAGTTAGTGTTTTCGGGGTGGTTATACTTTTAGCCTGAACTATGATCCGAGTGCACGCCTCACACACCGTACCCAAACCTGTCCCATCCTCGTGAACAACCGGAGAACTGCCCAGGGGAATATAAGAACGGCAAATGTTAAACCACAATTGCTATATCTCTTTCTAAGAAAGTCTATGTACCGAGTAGTTTTACCAACCACACACATATTCCACTAAGATCCCACAATGGTGCAACCACGCCCTTTAATCCTCTTTTTTAACCCTGTTCGCCATGCTCTTGCCGACTATCAGGCGCTGGGAAAGGTAGCGGACACACAGACGGTTACAAGTAAATCCCGAGAAGAGTTTTTCCAGGACCTTAGCACGAAATATCAAGGTGCACAGGTCATTTATCGCACATCGGCGAGTGGAGCGGTATGCATATATTCACACTTATTGTTCGCTCTTATTCATTCTGCATTATTAATATTGCATGATATCAGCTTAAACTGACTGATGCACAGGTCGCTGGCAACTTCGATAAGGGCTTCATTGACCGCCTTCCAGACTCACTCCGAACCATATGTCACAATGGTGCGGGCTATGATCAGATCGACACTGCAGCATGCAAGGCTCGAGGTATCACTCTGACCTATGCACCTGATCCTGTTACAGAAGCCACTGCAGATCTCACCATCTTCCTTCTTTTAGGAGCCCTACGACAGCTGAACCCTGGTTTGCTAAGACTCCGCCAAGGGAATTTCAAGAAGGACGTCGGTTTCGGTAATGATCCATCAGGAAAGACTTTAGGCATCCTAGGCATGGGCAGGATCGGTAAAGCTGTCGCTCAAAGAGCTAAGGCATTTGGGATGAACATCATCTATCACACTCGCACAAAGCCTACGACGACCGAGGCCGAAGAAGGTACTTATGTAGGCTTCGATGAGCTTCTGGGCACGAGCGATGTCATATCCGTACATGTTCCTCTATTCGCTGCGACGAAGCACCTGATTAGCAAGCCCGAGATCGACAAGATGAAGAAAGGGGTAGTTATCGTTAATACGGCTCGCGGTGCCATCATCGACGAAGGTGCCATGGCGGATGCGTTGGAGAGCGGCCATATCACTAGTATCGGTTTAGATGTGTATGAAAACGAGCCTATCGTGCATGAGAAGCTCATATCCAATGAGCGGGCACTTCTTGTTCCCCATCTTGGCACGCATACGACGGAGACGTTGGCAAAGATGGAACGGATGGCGATGGAGAATGCAAGAAGAGCCATAAGTGGGGAACGGCTCTTGACACCGGTTCCCGAACACTGCAATTAGACACATGAATGTGTTCACTAGTTTGGCGGGAGCAACTAGGTCTAGTGCCATGGAAATAAGATGAATTAAACCTTTAATAAATTAGATTGTTTATTTAATAGTACTAAATCTAACTGATATCTTGTTCGTACAGTGCTTCCCAGCTAATACTGCTAAAAATATCATATTCCTGGCCACTTTGAACAATTCCGTGATCATGTGGAAGTGTGCCTCGAGAAACTCCATTAAATGCATTCATAAGCTGCGAATCATACATAAGTTCATTCTGGTGTCTTCCGTTCGGTCCAGCAAAGCAGTCGACGTGTCGCACGCTCTCCGAACCCGTGGCTTGGTTGCTTAGGTACGATATATTATTGCCGGCCACGTTGTTTTGTATCTCCTGTATCAGTTAGTAATAGTCATTGCTAATGTCACGTGAAAGCAATATTGTCGACGAGTCATCCTACCAGAGAGTTTGTGATTCTATTAGAGCCCTCATCTTGCATAGCAAGCCTTGCTCTTTTAAATGCTGGCGCGTCTTGCGTTGAAGTAATTCGAGGAGACATATAATTGTTCATTCCTTGCGGATGCATGGAATTTCCGGATTTCGAGGTAATTAAACCCTTAAGCAGGGCTGTTAAGGTTTCAGAGCAGTGTTTAGCAGTAGGCCATCGTGGAGCCATCCCTTGAAGGATGGTCAAGCATGTCTGAATTCCACTAAAAAATGCCTTAGCTAGACGGTTTACGGAGATTGACATTCACATAATGGGCAGAGCAACAGAGAATGTACGCGACCCTTAAACGAGAAAGTGAAAAAGCGAACAGACGACCAAAAACGCATAGCTTACCGAATGCTCTTGTTACGGTTGTATAATCCCAGCTGGCAAGCGAAGGTGATGATTAGAGCAGACATCCACACCGAGGATAGATATCCAGACCACAGAAGTCGATCTTTAGTCTGGACTGCAGATATCGTGAGGCAGGCAGCTGATATAGAAGATTGTAAAGCGGTGTGGAATTCGCCGCTATGGTCTCTAACAGAAAGGCTTGGTCGATTGAGTAAGATAATTAGCTGTTGATAAAGAATCAAAAAGAATGGGCCGAAACGAGCCTTAATAGCTGCGAGACCGGGTGCCATTGAGTTGCTCTGCATTCTGGAAGTTTGCAAAGCATCTGGCAGGTTATTAAACCACCGATCCACATCAGAACGAAGGACGAGGACGGATTGGTTGTCCCAGCCTCGGACGTGTATTGACTTGTGAAATGTTTCAACGATGCGGCCGAGCAGTCGGCCATATTCAACGAAGTTCGCAAGGATCTCTTCCTTCTCGAACGGTAACTGGTCTTTAGTCTGGTCCTGACCGAGAAATATTCCATCCTCTGCCGTATTTGCGTTGGTAGGTGAGACATTAGGGTCATGGCTAGTACCGCCATTTAAGTGATGTTGAGATGTTCCAGCCGAACCATGCAACTCTATCCTTGTAGGGATACACACATCAACATCCGAATCAGAAATACCAAGAGGAATTCCAATTGCTTGACTAAGGTAGCGATCTAGTACGTAAGCGCTCCAGAAGATACGCTGGCGCATAATCTGGTCTTGAGGCTCGAGTTGTCCATATCGAAATGGACATCTGTGGAGACCGCATTGGGCTAAAGACCGCCACAAAAACCCGCCTATGGATGCAGCATGCCTCAATGACATGTTCAAAGTGAGATAAAGTTGCACCGCTAAGTACGCTTGGATGGAACTCGTCTGGTAGCGAAACGCAAGGGGAGCCAATGCTTGTAGCAACGATGTAGGGTCGGAGAATTGGCAAGCAACTGGTAGGACGCCGGGCGACTGTGACCCAGCGATGTTGATAACGCTTTGTACGATGACGAAGCGGGATAGCTGTGGACCTGACATTTTGGCTGGATCTCGTTCTTGGTCGTTATAGACTATCCCGAGGTCTGAAAGAAAATCTGGTCCAGAGAGGAAGGGGAATAATGGATGCCAATCTCTGAAGTACTCCGTAGTTAGGTTTTGCGCGACGTCTCGTGGTGGCAAGGTGCCGAGCCCTGGCACGCCCGAGGGATGATACTGGCCATGGCCATCTTCTCGGCAAGTGGTTTGGCCGTTATTGTCATCGACGCTGACGAGAGTCTCCTCGCTCGGAG
The DNA here is from genome assembly GCA_000750935.1 of Pseudogymnoascus sp. VKM F-4519 (FW-2642). Classification (NCBI taxonomy): domain Eukaryota; kingdom Fungi; phylum Ascomycota; class Leotiomycetes; order Thelebolales; family Thelebolaceae; genus Pseudogymnoascus; species Pseudogymnoascus sp. VKM F-4519 (FW-2642). The sequence goes on from JPKD01001131.1 coordinate 38,708, forward strand.
GGAGATTCTGGGCCTGCGGCGAACCGTGGGCGAGAGAAGCGAATGCTTGCTTCACAGTGTTGACAAAGAAAACGCCGCTGCTGCTACCGGTGAACCTGGTCTCCTGCGGCTTGGTTGCAGTAAGACATCCTATCTCGGGAGCGCTGAAAATCGATCTTGCGGACATGCCAGCAACTGGTGATTTAGGCGGACGTTCTGATGAGGTTGGCTGGGACGGGCCAGCGTGGGACACATCCAGACATGGCTGAGGTTAAAAGATTAGCCGAGGTAAGTAGCCCGAGGCACTAATATACCCTTAAACTTTCACCCTCTTCATCTCCTGCGTTTTCTAGCGATCGATCAACCTTTCCCATAGACTCACTTCCAAAGACTGCAAAGGGATTAATCGATGGCATCCGAATCCACTCGGAAGCCTCGGCAACACCGCATCTCTGTCGCCTGCATCGACTGCCACAACAGACGACAAAAGGTAAGTTCTCACTAGCAAAATTAGTCTGATTCTACTTCATGCTTATACATGTACTCAACAGTGTAGCGGAGAAAGGTGTGTAACTCGTTTTGTTTCTCCTGTTACCATTATATGCTCTTCTGTAGAAAATAAGAATTGGCGCTGATTATTGAGTTGTGGTGGGAAAGGCCCATTTGCCGCCAATGTCGTACCTCAGGGAGAAATTGCACATGGGCGGACCAAAAGAGAAGGTACGGCCAATGTTTGAACCCTTTGCAACATTTATGCAATTATGCTCATATCACGTAGGGGTCCAGTGAAAGAGGAGAAGAAGATGATCCAGAGACGACTAGAGGAGACAGAAGACCTTCTTGTGGGCCTTCTCCGTGTAGTCCCCGATGAACTACTTGCCGACGGAATGGAGTTACGGCCATCCGCGCAAAGACAAAGAGAAGCAGCATCTTCATCAAAAGATAATGATCTTTTGACTGCTCAAATAGCATCGCTCGGGCCAAGAAAATCAGTCTGGGACAACGCCCCTCTAAACACAGTTGCCGAAGTTCGTAGGTGGCAGGTAGACTATGATACCAGAAGCGTGATGTCCTCCAGCCCTCGCAAAGTTCAACAGGATTCTCCAGTCCCAGACGAGATGGATCTGGGCACCCCGTTTGAGCAAGGATCATGGGAAGTTGGAAACCCTCAAATGCTCCCATCCATGCCGGATACGTTCGACTATCAGCTTCAAAATCGCGATGCGATACCACCGACTCACGATGATACAACGGCTACAATAGCCGATTCACATAACAACACAATGACTGAAACGTCTGATCCTTCTAATACATCGATTAGAGGTCCTAAGGAAACTATCCCTAATAGTGAAGATGTTCTTACTAGAAAAGAAGTGTTACCAGATCTGCCATCTCACAAATCTAGTCCTTTGAATTCATCCGTTAGGCCAAGTACAATCAATCCATGGACTAATTCGGACTTGCTAAGACAACAAGAAGAAGACTTGTTTTGGTAACAGAACCATCATTCTAGAATAATGCGAATTGATTTTATCATGATACCAAGAACCATGATGCGAAGAAAAACATTTTAATTTAATGGCATACTTCTATTCTTTATTTTTTACAATTAAGGGCTAATGAACCATGATGCCCTTCTAGCTATTTCGAATTATGACATAGTTGCCGAACCAGTTTAAGTTGGTAGAATGTCTCTACTTCAAGGCTTCCCTAGCACTAATATCGTTTGAGTGTAGAAGATACAATATGATAGTAAACCAACACATTTAATTTGTGATATGCGCATGGATAACCCCACATATTCTCAGTAGAGACGTCCATCAAGACGAGGGGGGCTGATAGACGCTATGTATCGATAAATATCGATAGACGAAGCAGCAGAGATGAAATATACATATGCCCATGTTAAATAATGATTACTCTCATTGGGGCCTGCTTCGATCACTGCATTCTCATCCTTAGATTATCTAGGATTAAATACTACCTCTATGCAAATTTATTGTTAGCCGTGGCCGAGAGTATAACCACTAATTTAGCCGCCGGTTGATCTATTAGCCGTGAAAGGGGTTAAGGGGCGTCAAGCTTTTAACTGCAACTTTCTCACGCAGTACGTTAAGCTCATATAAAGGTATAGTAACGCAGAGGATTGGAGATTATTCTTTATTTATGCTGTTCATTATGAATAATACGGAGGATATCATTTTAGAGTTCCTCGTACCTCGACTTCTCCAGCTCAAAGCGGCGCAAAGACAACAAAAAGCACAACACACACTAAATATTTGTTCGTCTAGAGACCAACGCAACCATACAATTATTGTCGGAATCTCCGGATGTCAGGGATCCGGAAAGTCTACAGTAGCGTCACGTCTTGTAACCAAATTATCCACAAGTTATAATCTCAATGTTGCGGAAATCTCCTTGGACGACTTATATCACACTCTTTGCTGCGGACACGAGGTCAACCTGGTACACATGATGTCCAGCTAGCTAAGGCATTCTTTCGCCAATTCCGTCCAGAGACAGATGATATGGTGGGCGATGGCAAATCCGGGGCATTATTCTGGCCAGCGTTCGACAAGAGCCTGTTCAACGGAAAGGGAGACCGGGTTACCCAGGCGAACTGGAAGAAGACGGATAGTCACCCTGCGCTAGACGTGCTGATATTCGAAGGTTGGTGTATAGGATTCCAACCCTTAGGCCACACTAAGGTCAAGAACATATGGGGCGACGCTCAAGGGACAGATAAAAAACTCGCTTCTACGCGGTTGCAGGATGTGTTGCTGCTCGATGATGAACTCAAGAACTACTGTGATAGTTTTATGAGTAGCTCGATGGTTGACTTCATAGTTCATCTCGATGTTCAGAGCTTAGAAACTATTTACATGTGGCGAGAAGAGCAGGAACAGAAACTCCGACAGAGAACGGATGGGTTGGGTATGACGGAGCTCGAGGTTCGGAAATTTGGTAGGTCTTGTAGTACTTTGGCTTATCAGTGCTGTTGCTAACATTCCTAGTGGATGGCTATATGCCCGCCTATGAGATGTACCTTGATGGCTTAAGGCAAGGTTTTTTTAGTAAAGATGTCAAATTAGACAATAGGTTATACCTTAAATTAGATTCACGCCGATTAGTTACTAATTCAGGCATTGAATAGATAATAATGATGGCTGAATAAATTTGGCTTTTGAAGAGTGCATAACATCAACCACTTTAACATTCCTAGAAATCCTTCCCACCGAGATTATTTGCAATCAGAGCCTTGCCACTTAGGTCCACTTGCAGGCCATCATACGTAGTATAGCCCGACTGCTCCACCGCCCCAGCTACTTGCCACCGAATCTCCAACTTGGGCCTTGCCCTTAATTGTGACATACTTACATTACAAAGAGTTCTACGCAGCAGAGCCCCCCTGTCTTACTTTTCCGCTAACGCCGCGTGACTGTGTGACTGCCTCTCTACCAAGAGCCCGTTCAATGTCGTCTAGCATAGCGTTGCCTGCGTCTACGCCTCGGGGGGTGCCCTGGGGGAACTTGTATCGGCCCTCGACGCCTCCCTCAGGATCAATCAACTCCCTGCCGTATAGCGGTAGCTGTCCATCGTATACCCGTGTCGGACACGCTTCTACTAACGAAGTCACCTCAATGTCCACAAATAGATCTTCCACTGTATGGGCAGGCACTCGCATCCAGCCCAGATACGGTCCGCCTCCGTTATAAGGTATTGTAGAAGGATGATTTCCATCGACAGCAACGACCCACGGCACTGGGGCGGGTTGTTTGGACCTCCACGTTTGCTCGGTTGCTTGTTTAGAACCTCCCCCTTGCTCGGGCGCTTGGAGGAGTGATGCTAGTGCCGGGCCGTCAACGACAAGGCAGCAATCCCGACGCACGTCTGATTGCCACATGTGACCCTCCTCGTAGTGGTTCACCCAGGCGCTGAAGGCGGTGCGGACTGCATCATACGAGGCCCCCTCGAGAGCTGGATCGGCGATGACTGGAAGAGCGAACTTGTCGGAGCGCAGTGTGAGTTCTTGTAGCTTAGCAAGTGCCGTAGACCACTGTGCAGCGTCGGTAGCTTCGTCGTTGGCATAGGCAGTGCGTACCACCACGAAGCCCCATTCGTTGGTGAAGCTTGACATGATGCTGTCAAACTGGGCGGATGCGTGACTGTACTGCTGAGCCATCTTTCAGTTATGTGTCTAGTTTTGTTTTGTCTAGGGCGAGTTTCTAGTCCCTCGTTCAGTGGAAAGTAATGTTTCTGCTTCCACGTTGGGGTTATTTTTCTCCATCGGCTGAGATCTTGGCATCTCAAATAATCTTTGTACTGTACTACTTACATACTCTAACGGACTGACCACAGATACCTACAACGGCTGTAGATTTAATCTAATTGTACATTCCACTTTGAATATACTACCATCAGAGAGAATTGTTTTTTAACTGTTCAGTTCAGCAACTGGAATCTGGAGTCCATGTTCAACATACCCTAGATTTGAAATAGGCGGGGTACGAAGTAAAGATCTTCCGATTGGCGCTGCCATATTCTGGGACCCCCGCTAAATAGTTTGGAACACCCGCTGCCGCTGTGGAGCCTTCTACGGCCAGGCACGAACCATTTACCTTGTGTGACGGGATTTGACTACATCTTTATTACTTGGGGGTGCTCGTTCAGGGCGCAGCAACCCTCATCGGGTTAAGCGCAAGCGATAAGCTCCTTTGCATAAGTGTAACAACCCCTCCACCACCATTCCCCTCCACGAAGAACGAGTAGGTCAAAATCACAATGAGCTTTGGTTTCAGCGTAGGCGACATTATTGCGGCGGTCGAGCTTGCCAACAGAATCCGAAAGGAATTCGTCAATGCGCCAAGTCAATTTAAGGCCATCTCTGACGAGTGTGTAACATCCCAACAATTCTTTAGTGGTCGTGGCTAACTATTTGGGTTATGTAGGGCGAGAAGTCTTTCGATCGTGCTTCAAGATGTTGAAGATCGCCTCTCTGGACCGGATCTCGATGAGAAACAGGGGAAGGAACTGAGGGAAATCACCAATAGCTGTTGTGACGTTCTTAGTGAACTGAAAAGAACGCTGGACAAGTACAGTGAGCTGAAGTCAGGCTATGCAGGTGCCGGTAGCAGAGCGAAAAGAATCTGGAATAGACTTAAATGGGAGCCGGACGATATAAAGGAGCTTCGAAGTCGTATTATCGTGAATGTTACCCTCTGGAACGCGTTTCAAGGGAAATTTGACAGGTAATTAAGCATATCCTCCGAAGATGAGCAGTTGACTAAACAATCCTAGTCAAATATCTGTAGGGATACTAGCCAGCTTGGATCAGTTGCATGTGCGCCAAGACAGTCAAGAACGGCATAAAGAATATGATGTCGTTCTTGACTGGATTACCCCACTCAACTATGGCCCTCAGCATAACGACTTTATTAATCGGCGGCATGTAGGAACTGGAAAGTGGCTTTTGGAATCCCCCGAGTTCAAAGAGTGGGTAGAGACTAGCAAGACGTTGTTTTGCCCTGGTATGCCTGGGGCTGGAAAAACGATCCTTACCTCCGTCGTAATTGACGAGCTCAATACTCGCTTCCAGGATGACAAGAGCATTGGCGTTGCGTACCTTTATTGCAACTTCCGGCGGCAACACGAGCAGAGGGCCGAAGAGCTCCTAGCGAGCCTGCTGAAGCAGCTAATTCAACGCCAGTGTTCTATCCCGAATAATGTGCAGACCCTCTATAATCGCTATAAGTGGGAAAAGAAGCAGATGTCCTTTGCCGAAATTCTAAGCAGTCTTAGGTCGGTGGCAACCACCATATATTCGAGGGTCTTCATTATCGTCGACGCTCTCGATGAGTGTCAGGTATCCGACAATGGCCGAACAAAATTCTTGGAAGCCATCCTTAATCTCCAGGTTGAGTGTAAATCACGCATAAACATATTTGCAACGTCGAGATTTATCCCTGAAATCAGAGAAAGATTTACGGATGCTATTGAGAGAGAGATTGTTGCAAACCCGGACGATGTACGCAGATACATCGACGGTCATATCCAAGGTCTCCCTAGGTGTGTACGTCAGAGTCCAGACCTACAGGATGAGATAAAGGAGAGGATTGCGAATGCTGTTGATGGAATGTATGTTATGCTCATATACTGGAGAAATAACTCTAATATACATCCAGGTTCCTACTTTCAAAGCTCTACCTTGATGCGTTAAAAGGCAAAAAGTCACCAAAGGCTATTCGGAAAGCTTTAGAAGACTTGCCGAGCGGATTTCAAGCGTACGATGAGACATATGACAAAGCGTATGAGGATGCCATGGAGAGAATTGAAGGTCAGATTAGTGACGAAAAGGAGCTTGCCATGCAGGTTATCTATTGGATCACTTGCGCAAAGACACCTCTTACCACATCTCAACTTGAGGTCGCACTTGCTATCGAGCGAGAATCGTTTAAATTTGACGAAGATAATATATGTCCAGTCGAAGACATGGTCTCTGTATGCGCCGGGTTGGTTACAGTTGATGAAGAGAGCGGTATCATCCGGCTAGTCCACTACACAGCACAGCAATACTTCAAGCGGACGCAAGGGAAATGGTTTCCTCAAATAGAGACCAATATGGCAGCAATATGCTGCACATATCTCTCATTTGAACAGTTTGGGAGTGGAATTTGGCTAGAAGACAAGCAACTACAACAACGGGAGGAGGATAATGTGCTCTACAGCTACGCCGCACATAATTGGGGGCTCCATGCTCGCGAGGATTCGACACTTATCCCAGAAGTTGCCACTTTCCTCGACAAACAAGATCAGGTTGAGGCCGCGAGTCAATCACAACTATACGGAGTAATAACCCAAATAGCCATAGTTAGGCTTCACCAACCACGAAAAATGACGGGGCTACATTTAGCGGCATACTTTGGGCTCGAGAAAGCTGTGCAGTTTTTAGTTGGCAGGCAGAGTCCAGATGCAAAGGATAGCAACGAGCGAACACCGCTTTCTTACGCAGCTGAGAATGGGCACGAAGCGGTTGTAAAGTTGCTACTTGCAACAGATGGTGTCGACCCATCGTCAAAACTTACTGGCCTAAGGGTGACATCTCTATATTTCGCTGCTGGAAAAGGCCATGAGGCGATTGTGAGGCTGTTGCTTGCCCAGGAGGGTGTCGACCCAGAATCTATGGACTCTTACGGCCAGTCTGTTCTGTCGTTGGCAGCTGAGAACGGACATCTGCCAATAGTGAAGCTGCTGCTTGACATAGATGGGGTTGACCCAAACCGTAAGGGCGGTAGAAGGGGGGAAACACCACTATCGTTTGCAATTAGCAACGGGCATGTACCAGTAATCAAGCTGCTACTTGGCAGATGTGCCAAGGACGGCATTAATACAGACACCCAGGATGGGCTTGGTGGTTACACACCTCTGCACAGCGCCGCTCAAAGAGGGGACGAAGAAGTAGTAAGGCTACTGCTTGCCCAAAAGGGCGTTAACGTAAATAACCTTAGCATGCAGACTTACACGACGCCGATTGTAGATGCAGCTGAGGGAGGGCACGAGGCGGTAGTGGAGCTGTTGCTTGCGCACGAGGATATTGTCCCAGACTTTCAGGATTCGCCATTTAAAGCCACTGCGTTACAGAGAGCTGCTGAGAACGGACACGAAGGGGTCGTGAGGCTATTACTTGCCCATAAGGGTGTTAACCCGGACGTGTACGGCCGTGGCGAGTCGGCTTTAAGCCTCGCTGCTCGCAAGGGGCATATGGGGATAGTCCAGCAGCTACAAGACCATAAGAGCATTAATAATGCTTGAATAAAACGAGATAAGTCAAAGTACGGCGAAGGTTAAGCGGTACAGCACGATTTCACGTCTCCTACTCAATGTGTAATGTCTCTCTTTCTTGAAGGATCTGATATTGAATCTCCAAAGCTCGGATGTCTAGGTTTAGAAGGCAAGTTGGTGTCTATCTATATGTCCAGGATAAAGCCGTCTCCTCCACGTGTTAAGTGGTCAGTAGAGCTGTCGGACAATGTTGTCGTTGTTATTTTCTTCCCAAGATTTAGACTGGTTATGAGACAGCCGGATAATGGCTTCCACATTCTGCTGCACCAATGGCAGCGCTGCCAACTGATCAAACCGAGCACGATCATTTTCCAAGGCTGCCTTCAAAGGGGCCTGCTCGGCAATACTAGCCTTTGTGGCCCGAATTGTCTCGATAGGAAAGAGCGAAATCCTCGCAGCCAAACCATCAACATGTGCTCGAAGAGCCTTGGCGGTAGGATGCACGGAATTGACCCATCCCACACGAGCTGCTTCGGTAGCAGAGACCTGCGCTGCGGCGAGCATGTACTCAGAAGCACGGCCTGGACCAATCAACCTCACTAGCTGCTGCATCCCACCAACATGAATAAGTCCGACAGCAGCCTCAGAGGCGCCAAATTGTGCACCTGGCCCGGCGAATCTCATGTCCATTCGAAGCAGGTGTTCATCCCCAGCGCCCCAGGCTCGGCCGTTGACCTCGCCGATGAAGATGACTGGGGTTGTCAAGAGAAGATCCAAGTTTGCGTAGTACATCTCCAGGAGGGCCGAAGAATTGCGCCCTGGGATTGCATCTGGCAGGAAGATGTTTAGGTCGATCGGCGCGGCCCAGAAATCAGCTGTGTCGCTGTCGAAAACCACAACTTTGGTCTCGTCCTGGCTGTTTAAGCTCAGCATGAGAGCGTTAAAACCAGTGATGACGTTGGCATCCCAAAGGTTGACTGGGGGATTCGAGAGAGTAACGCGCTTGGCGCTGCATGAGTGATTGATGCACGATTGCTTCAAGACCTCAGCACCGGCGAAGCCATGCCAGGGCTGGGTGAGAGAAAGAAGGAAGAGGCATTTGGTTGCGAGTTTGAAGATGGCCATGTTTATTAGAGTATAACGTGTGCTGTGTATCTTTTTCTGAACAGTCTGGTAATTTAAATGTAATGTCTATGGTAGTATATATAGTCGTTTGATAGCCATCGCCTTCACTGCTTATGGGGCAGGCGCACATATTGCCTATTTCGGAAATTTAGCGTCAATATTCGTATCCCATATAAATCCACCGTAATGCAGGCTGACACTTGACTAATCCAGCCATACTACTTTAAAAATGGGAAGTTTCATTTTAGTTACAAGGTGCTGTATGAATATAATTGCGCTAATGGCTAGGTTCTAGCCTTCGTGAGCAGCAGGCGTGGCTCTTAGCCGCCTGTATATAATCATCCTGGTCCACACTTGCAAATCCAATGCATACAAAGCTTTCCTCGGCTTCATTTTGCCCGGTTGACCCTACCCAGTCAGTGACAGCACACTCAAATCCCATACTACCTTCACGATGCTACCTTTACTCCTCCAAAACGCCTACCCTCTCGCCAGCAAAAACAGGATGGCTGCTACCCATCCATCGCTCAAAACCAGCCGTGCCAGCTTCTTCCAAGCAGCTGCGCTAAACTTTGTCCTTCTTCAGCTTCTCTTCTTCGGCCTTCTCTGCTATCTTTTTGGTTCCCTATTTCAGCAAACCTCGCGCACACACGCTCTGAACGTGCTATGGGTGGATTATGATGGCGGTGTGATTGGCGATGCTGTACGCGATGCCTACAAGTCTCTGCAGTCGGATGGCTTTCCCACGGTTATCGAGCACTTACCAGACGAATTTCCATCAGAAAGGGAGTTGAGGGAGGCTGTGTGTGATACTTCATATTGGGCAGCACTGTATACAGCTCCTGGGTCCTCTGAGAGGCTGGGACATGCACTCTCAGGGGCCGCATCGCAGCACAATCAATCGAATGTACTGTTTTACATCTGGAATGAGGCGAGATATCCGACTGTTCTTGACAGCGCCATTTCCAGCAACCTTCAGATGCTCTCCAATGCTGCCCGTTCCGCTTACACAGCTCGGAACAGCTCTTTTGCAGTGGATACGATCCAGCCTAATGATACAACTGCAATGTTCATCTACGCGAACCCTTGGACTTTATCATCCATAAACATTCAACCGACGACCCAAGGCTCTCGGGCCGTGTACAATACGATATGCATAGTGTTAATCCTGATCCAAGATTTCTTCTATCTTGCCAGTATTAACGGACTCTACGCGCAGTTCAAAATCTACAACAAAATATCGCCTACGCGAATTATTCTGACCCGGGATATCATCTCTGGTACATTCACCATGGTTGGCTCGTTGCTTGTATCTGCCGCCATCTGGGCGTTCAAGGACGGTTGGATCCTTTCAGGAAAACAATTCGCCATCAACTGGCTAATAATATGGCTTTTCGCTCACGTCAATTTCCTCGCCATCGATGTCTTCACTATCTGGCTTCCACCCCAGTACATCCCCATGGCGCTCATTAGCTGGATTATAACCAATGTCACGTCCATCTTGTTACCATTTAGTCTCTCACCCTCATTTTACCGCTGGGCATACGCTTTGCCAGCGCATGAGGCATACGAGGCACTCACAAATAACTGGTCTAGTGGTTGCAACCCGCACCTTTATTATGCCCTACCCATTCTATTCGCCTACGAGGTTATTGGCCTTGCCGCCACCGCTATCGGTGTCTATAGGCGCTGCCACTTTGCCGTCGTAGCTGAAGAAGCTGCCCAGGACGCGATGCGTCTACGTATTGAGGTGGCATTGAAGCTCGAGCGCGAGCAGAATGATCATTTGGGACCCAGCGACGACGAAAGCAAAGCCTGTGGTTTGCAGCAGGATGCCAACGGTGAACCATCTGTCTTGAATACGAGCACTACCGACCTTCAGAAGAACATGCCAAAGGGAATGAGAAATACAGCAGAGAATAAGAATAGAGCAGATATGGAGACAAAAATTGAGGAGCTTCGAATTGAAATTGTGAGGATGGAAACCCAGGCAAGTCATGGAGGGAACGTAGGTCCCAGTTTCAGGTTGGTAGGTTCGTAGCCAACATACTATAGGAGTCTCATCATATGAAAGTCAAGAAATTTAGAAATGCTGTATATTGATTCTATAAATCACCTTTCTCATACGCCTATTGCTACTATCGACGAAAGCATGCAGTGGCTAAGCTAGTCGTTTCTGCCATTCCTCAGTAGAAATAACTTCATGCGCAAACGATGGCCAACTATGCTCTACAGCTGCCTTCATTGACTCTATAGTCCACCCAGCGGTGGCATCGTTTCTATAATCCCTGGCGTTAGCAATGTGTTTAAGTCTCGAGATGATTAGGCCATTCGACTTACAGCATGGTGACCTTATATCCCCTATGAACGAAATATTAGTACTTTCTTTTGAAACTTTTATCGATTTGCTTTACTACTCACTCTTCATTTGCCATTCGAGCAGTGGTTTCAATACACGTGTTTGCAACGAGCCCAGCAAAAACGAGATCGGTGATGTTCCGCTGCCGAAGCTGCCAATCAAGGTCGGTGTTTTTGAAGGAGCTGGAACCATGGTTAACTAGCCATCCGACAAGCTACGACTATCCAAAATACTCACCTCTGGTTCCAATGTTTAGATATCACAACATCTCCATTTTTCGGATCTGGTTCTAGACCCTTGTAGATTTCGGCGCCGAACGTTCCCTCTTCAAACGAGTGGGAGCTCTCAACACTGCGCAACGTCGGATTCCAACGTTCAAATCCCGCGTACTTGCCGTCGTGATATTGCTGATGTAGGCTGTAGTAAACAGGGATCTTAGCAGCGCGCGCAGCTTGTAGGGCCTGTTGAATGTGGACAATTGTGTCAGAATTGGTTAGAGAATCGTTAAGTGCAGCAGTCGCTTTGCCATCAGGATGGAGAAAGTCATTGTACACGTCAACGAGTACGAGAGCTGTCTTATGAGCCATGTCTTGTTGCTGGGTGTTGTGGTGATGAAAAATAGTTGGTAGGGCTGTTTGTAATGTTGGGTTAATATCTATGGCATAGAATTGATGTTCACTTATATAGTCACCACATACACTACGCTATAATTACTTAGCGACAGGTCGAGACAGAGTGCAATGTAACATAAGCCATTATGGCGCTCCCATTTCCAAAATAGTTATGTCAGAGGGAGTAATTTAGATCGAAGATGGAATGTGGAGGCTAGGGAGGCATGACAATGCATGTCATTGGCAATGGCTATTCCCAAGTATAGCGCTCTTACTTCCGTATCGATACTGGTGCGTTGATCTGATCTACAGTAGCCCCAAAAGTATGATTAGTAAACAGTAGGTAGATACAGGTTATGATGCGAAGCAAAACACCGCGGGAGCGCTCCTATGTCCAAAATGGTCATGTCAGGAGGGGTAGATTTGGATCGAAGATATGGAGTGGTCCATGGAGGCGCTGGGGTCTAATAGGCTATGTACGATAGTTCACGTCAGCAGCAGTATTTCTAAGGGTAGCGCTCTTACTTCTATATCGATACTAGTGTCGTCAATCTGATTTAAAGTATGGCGCTAAAAATATACGTACAGACCCCTGTAGCAGCAGGAACCGCACTAGCCGAGCTTACAACTTCGCCGTGACAGGCTTGCTACTTTTTGGTCAACGTGTTGACCCATATTCTGCATCTCGTATGTTAATAATGTCAACTGAATATCGAGAGATATAGATATGCTTTTTTCTTTCTCCAAATATGTTTTTGGCTGCTGCAAGTTTTATTACGGTATGGCCTCACTTCCTCCTTTACAAGGCCACTGCAATTGTGGCGGTATCGTCGTCACGGTTCATCAGCCCAAACTTCCAGTCAATGTCTCCCTTTGTCATTGTCTTGACTGCCGCGCATCAGGAGGAACTCTGTAAGAATACCGCCGATTTCGAAGCCGCGTTTCTATTTGGCCACAAGAAACTAACAGTATTCTAGATTTCAAGTCAATTTAATTGTGCCTTCCTCCAATGTCGAACTCGGCGGCGAGCTTACTCCCAGTGTTTACAGCACTGAAGCTGCCTCTGACAATCATTCAAATAGGCATTTTTGCCCGCGATGCGGATCGTAAGCCATGACCAATGCGATTTTGCTGATACCCCGTAGTTGACATTAACTAATTCGTATAATAATTCTAGGCCAATCTGCACCACAATTACAGAGAATCCAAGCATTACCTTCGTAAAAGGAGGGTTATTTGGCAACTCTGAGCAAGGATTGCAGCAGCCCTTCAAGGAGCAGTGGTGGCGTCGAGCCGAGGCATGGGAGAAGCCATATGTTCCAGCTGAGAATAAAATATTCTAGGCGCTGGGCAAGTTTGAGGAGATCGGTGATAAATGTGAGATAGCTAATAGTGTGTGATTACATACGTACTACTCTACACACTTCATATTGATATTAAATATCATTACCGACCATCCCACCTAAAAAAACATATCATTTACTTCGACTATTTGCTATCGTCCGCTACTTCTAAATTCTGAATTGCGCCCTTGAGAAAACTTAAGATTCCTTCACTGCCTTCACGTACATCAAGTCCTGGAGGAATGGTGATGACGCCGATGTCGGGCAATGAAGCCTTTGCAATCGTAACTGCCTGATCTTGTTCTTCGGCTGTCCATTGACTGGAGCAAATCTGCCTTGTAGTCAGCTTGTTGTAGTTTCAATTAACAATCATTCCAGGGGAAAATACCAAAATCCCAGGAGGATACACGAGGGTATCTACTACCACTTCAAGCTCTTGGAGCGCTTTATGAAAATTCCCATCAGTAACTGCATTCACGCTCGAACGAGACCAACTCACTTGAGGCATTTGCAATATGGACAATGCCATGATTGTTGTTGTCAAGACTGTCGAGAAGCTGACCTACAAGCAAAGCTGCTCGTTCAGGGGTCTTATTGACAGAAATAAGATAAATCGGCGTCTTTGACATGGTCAGAATTGTTTGAATTTCCTTGAGACGTTTGAGAAATAATCAGAATATTTAGATTGGAATTTATTGGGATTTTATATCACTCGACTTATTCCGGATCGCGGAACAAAGGCTCTGGCAAGTCTTCTGAAAGACGCTAGAATGACACTACAGCTGCGGTATAATTGCCCGAGGTAGTCGAGGGGGTTTAGAACGATGACTGCGCATACATGGTCAAGGGACTCTGTATTACCCTGGTCGAAGTAGTATGCAAGAGACCGCGCTCTTCTTTCCTTACTGGGATCCTGTGTATATCTTCATACTAATCATAGTTTGTAATAAAAATTATTATGTAACTTGGATATTCTGCAGTCTTCTGAATTGCAGTGATTTATCAGCTGAAATTAGCGGCCTACCCTATTTGACCGCTTATCCAGAATATGCTGAATCATATTTTCAACATGGACTGGACGACCATCTGGACTAGCGGGGTAGCATTTTCTATATAAGGCTGCCTTTGGCAGCCAGATTACTCATATAGCTCAAAATATTTGCATCCCTATCTATTGCGTATCGACTTCTAGCAATATGACAAAACTCATTGTGATTATCGCCATCACTGGCAATCAGGTATGCTTGGCTTTTCTTATTGTTGTCATTAAACGACAACATCTTAATTCCTGCCTCTGTTTCCTCGGGGAAGCCAATTTCTAACTAGATCCCTATAGGGCTCTTCTGTCGCAAACGCCTTCCTCAAAGATGGCGGATGGAAGATCCGAGGTGTTACTCGAGATCCTTCCAAGCCTGCGAGTAAAGCTCTCGCTGCCAAGGGCATTGAAATAGTCAAAGGAGATGTAGACGATGTCGATTCCATTAAGGCTGCTGTCCAAGGGGCTTCGATTGTATATGGAAACACCGCATTCTCAGAGGCTTTCTCAAACCCAGCCTTAGCACATGTGGCTAAGCTTTCACCGGGCCAGACTCTTCGAGAGTGGTGTTACGAGAAGGAGCTGCAGCAGGGGAAAAATATCGCCGACGCCGTTGCCACAGTAGATAATCTCGACTTGTTCGTTTGGTCTTCCTTATCGGCTGCGACAAAATGGAGTGGGGGAAAGTATAAGGGCGTTTTCCATTTCGATTCAAAGGCGCATGTAGTCGATTATATCAATAGTGTGCACCCACAACTAGCCAAGAAGATGTCGATTCTCCAGATGGGCCTATATGTCACCAATTGGAAATGGGGTCAGTCCTCTGTTCCTTGGGAAAAGGTTTTAATATCGATCCATCCTTCGTTTCAAGCCCTCTCTAATGTGTAAATAGCGCGCGGATGGATCGATGATACTGCGAATCCCTGGTAATGGTGACGTTCCAATCCCTCTCGTTGTTCCCTCCGACGCAGGTCATTTCGTCAAGGCTCTCACAAAGCTACCAGCCGGTACAAATCTCATGGCCTTCGGTGATCGCCTTACCTGGTCCGACTATGTCAAGCTTTGGAGCAAGGTCACAGGCGTCCCAGCCACCTTTGAAAAGACGACGGTGTTGGAGCACTCTAAACTCGCACCAGGGGGGTACGGGGAAGAGATCGCCGAGATGTACGCATATTCCCAAGACTTCGGCTATGATGGTGGTGATCCGTCCGTCATTACCGTCCAACAAGTAAGTGTCAGGCGAAAACAAATAAACACATGTTGCTGTATGCTGAACTAACTTTTCTCGCTTGCAAAGCTCGACTTCGATGTCCCGGTAACTAGAATTGAGCAGTACATCAGAAACGAGGATTGGTCTCCGCTCTTGCTACCAAAAGAGGCCTAGATATGGAAGATATCCGAATGGGAATTTAGTTAACAATCAGTCTGTTTGATAACACACAGTGCTTGGGTTGGAGCAGAGTTTCTCCCTCTTGTTCGTTTTCTTCGCGAGACCAGTTGTTTGCTTCCGTTCTAAACCCTAGTCCTTGGTATATTGTTCATATGTGCTCAACTCCAATACACAAAATAGTCTATGTTTGTAGGATTTCAGATGACCGCCAGTGGTGGATTCAAGCTCTCGAAATAGCTGGTCACAATTCTAAGAGGCGGTTGTAGACATACAAACCCTTCGAAACAGCTGCTAAGTGACGGCTCTGCTCCAAGGATAAGCTGTGCAGTACTATCAGCTGATTCTTGTTGACTCCGCAGGCCCCGAGATAATTTTTCTTGGACCAGCATCAGCTCTGGCACCTGGCCGACATGGCTGAGCAAACTCTGCTGCAACTTAATTGAAGTCATACCAAGCTGTAGGCGGAAACTCCAGTAGTGAACAAGTAGACCAGCAACTGGCCCCGAATGGAAGACAAGTTGATGGAACTTGTTGGAGTATTTTGGCACACATTCAGGGTCATGGTGTTTGCGATCAAGTGTCGTAGGCAAACTGCGGGACCAGTATAGCGGTTCCGAAGTTGTGGTTTCGAGCGCGGATAGCCACCCTTCAAATTTTTGCTCCAAGTCGGTAATTTGTGTAAGCAGAGACATTCCGGTCTCAAAGTCTCGATCGGTATACCCAGTGGTAGTATTGGCGGAAAACAGATCGAAACACTGCAGCAGGTTTGGGATGTGTACTCCTATGTCTGTCAAGCGGTCGCGTGTCGATTTGGTAACGTTCTCGAAAGGGATGTTTAACCAGTCCGGCTCAGCCAAAAATGTCTGCTCTCGTTGTTCTATTGCAGTGAAAACTGCAACGCCGCGAAGACCACAGAATGCCTTTTGCATGCCACATGACGTTAGCAGAGGCTGTGGTCCACAGGCCTGTAAAGCTGCCAGGGCGCCTTGCATGTGCGGCAGATATTCAGCGCTCTGAGTCGCCGCCGCTCTTAAGTGTTCAAACATGAGCATCGAGATCGATATGTATACAAACACCTGGTAGGCAGGCGTAGATACTTCCGTGTCTTTTGACAAGAAGCGGTTTAGGAGAAGGGAATATTGCCCCAATGCTATAGTGTAGCTTGAGTAGGCAAACTCCTCCAAACCAGCGTCACCATGCAAGCTCCCATAATACAAGCTCAAGAGGCTGAGCAGCGAATGGTCCAGTGTCGGAATACGCAGGCTTGAGAGTGGAAGCAGAGCCCGAACGCAAGTCGCAATGTTCGAATAGTGCTTCGTTCCTATGCCTTCTATACGGTCGCCACTAAAGATTCCTCGATTTTTAGGCCTAAAGTCGTTCAGAAGTGTCTGATATACAAGTTCGTAGGAGGTTTTGTAAGATAGCCCAACATTTTCGTCGAGGGTGAGTGAGGAAGACCATTGGCGCTCTGCGAGAAGACATCGCAAATATCGAATCCAAAGCATAGTAGTATCAAAAAACTGCCGCGAATGTTCCATAGTGGCTCCGCGTTGCTGATATGCTTGGATCAGTGCTCCCCGTTGGGTGTGAGCGTTGAAAGAGTCGGCATGACGATGAACGAAGATCGCCGATTGCTTAGGACCACTACATCTGATCCCACTTTTTTTACAGCGCCCGCATTGCGGTTCTAAGAGATCACACTGTCCATATGTCAGTTTCATACTTACATTTGACGGTTCAATGATGCCCCTACCTTTTTTCGGCGCCTTCTGCATTCATCGCACCTTGCGCTCGAACCTGGAACATGCCCGCCTACCCTTGCCATTATGCGTGGCTTCAACGGTGAGAGAGAAATCGAGGAATATAGCATTACATTCGGATCATTCTGTACTTTTTCAAGAAGAAGTCCAGCTTGACATATAAGAAGTCATCAATATTACAGTGAGGCAATAATTGTAAACCATGATTGCTAACACTGTTGCAGGAGAAGGCGGCACCAATGATTACTAAACCAATATTCCAGGAGGGCGGGAGCGATGTCAATTAAGCATAGTGGGGGGTAAGCGAGGCGGGTCGACAGGGGACATACTGGCTATGTAATCAATGTGGTAATCAGCAATGAGATCCAACGATGAATATGAAACAGACACTACATTATGCATCACAGTCCCTAATCTCTTAATGCGGAAGGGTGGCGTTGAAAGATGTTGGATGAAATCCAAATCAAGATTTGAGTCTGAACTACTTTCTCATTCACCCAGCCCAAGCCCAAAATCCAAAATCCAGAATAGCACTCATCCGGTTGACGTCGATCTCGACTTCGACCCCGCCCATTTCTGGCTACCATCACACAGTTGGCAGCTGGCCGCTAATTGCCCAATACACATTATAATTGTACCCATGGGCATCGTAAAATGGGCTGAGGTTCACTGTTTGACCATTTGCAGTAGCGGTGAACGCCAGCTGTGAGCTTCGCTTTATCGAGCCCAGCGTGAGAGTTGGCACCGAGCTGAGGGACGTGCTGCCATAGTTTCCAGAGAGAATAACCGGCCCATACGCTATAGCTGCAATGTTTGCGTTGTCCTTTGCAGGCACAGTTCTCAGTTTCATTGGCAGACGGATTGTGACGGTGTCCCCGGACTTCCATGAGCGGGAGAGCACAGCGTAGGTCCCCGATGCTGTGCCGATGGACTGTTTCTGGCCGTTAACGCTGATCTCCGCGCCTGATACCCACTGGGGAATTCGAATTCGCATGGCCCAGTTACTGCTACTGGTTCCGGTAACCACTAAAGTTGTTGTATCGGTCACTGGGTATGTCGTGGTCTGCGTGACGGTAAGTCCCCGCTGCGTCCATCTCAAGACAGATGGTGCAAATAAGTTGACATAGAGCGATGAGCTGTCATAGAAGTAGATCGAGTCCATCAACTTGGTGTTTGTTTCAACTCCTGTTCCCTGACAGCACCAGAACGAGTTGTAGTCGGTGCTCCAAGTGCCGCCACCCCAGGCTGGACCAACACCACGACGGCCTCCGGGGTTGAGCGGAGTGAAGTAGGTGATGTGGCCGTGACTATCAGCTGGGTTCTGTTGGCCAATTAAATGGTTCATCAAAGCCAGCTCATAATAATCGAAGTAGGAGACGCTTGAAGGGTTCATCACCCATAGCTCGCGAGTCAACTTGAGCATATTGTAGGTGTTGCACGCCTCGCATGTGTCTTGATTCAGGTATGAAGCAATGGCGTTGGGGGCATGGAAGTGTTCTGCTTGGCTGTTTCCGCCGATGGCGTACGAATGTGTGTTGACAGTGATGTCCCATGCATTCTGTGCAATATCTCGGTACCGTGTCGTGCCAGTGGCCTTGAACTCTCGCGCAGCCCCAATCCACTTAGGCACCTGCGTATTTGCATGCAAGCCATTGAGACTATCTTGGTTTAAGGCCAGGGGGTTAAAGACAGCAGCATGATCAAAGCGCTGAGCGGCTGTAAGCCAACGAGTGGTGCCCGTCTGGTGGTAAATATCCGCCAGAACTTCGTTCATACCGCCAAACTCAGTTGCGAGCATGTTTTGCATCTGGGTGGTGCTCAGTTTGCTCGTGCGTGTGTCGACCCAGCCAGCCAACGATAGTAGAACGTCTCGAGCCTTGGTGTCGCCAATAATCCGCCACACGTCCAATAAACCAGCCATTAGTTTGTGGACGACGTAGTATGGAACATTGCCATTGCTGAGAGTGCCTGCTTCGAGGGCCACAAATTCAGATTCCGGGAACCCAGACAAGTACCCAGTGCTAAAGCCTGCTGCATTGTTGTTTGCCTGGCATTTGGCGAGCTCCGCTACGAAGTCTATAGCCCTCTCTCTGCATGAGATGTCATTATTGACGGCGTAGCATTGCGACCACGCTGTGAGAAAATGCCCTTGCATATGAGTTCGGAAGGGAAAGTCGGGTGCATCCCATCCTCCATTGGTAGCAGCGCCATTGGTAGAGAGCTTGTGAGTGATTCGATAGTTGTAAAGCAACCGCTCAATGTCAATATCTTTCAGATAGGACTCCGTTCTTTTCTGGTTATCCAACCACCGGCCACTGCTTAGTGTAACTTGGCTGAGGTCGAAGGCATAGGCAGACACTCCTTTCTCGGTTGTTACAGGCGGGACTGCCTGGCCAGCAGCAGGCAAGACGCTCAGCCCGACTGTGATAAAAATCTTCAGAAATGAGTTATAAATCATGTTGAAGTGGGGTAATTGGAAAGATTCTACGGTGAAGATGAGATCATAATCAGTGGTTCCAGCATAGCCTTTATATGTATTCCAATCTAGTTTTACCCCTCTATTCTGAATTTTTCATACTGGAAAGTTATGTATGAGATGGTTGTCTCCTTTCTCGAACTGCTTAAATATCAAGCAGGCACTTTAGCCAAAAGAAAGAATCCAAAGCCAATTGGTGCGTTATGTCGGATTGAGCGTTATTTTGAAAGGTACTACCCCACACAATTTACACCCCACCGGGCAACGCCACCAGTCAACTTAAATAGATTTACTTAGAATCCAAATGCCGGTTCCCCTCCTTGTGTGGGTGCCCACCCATTGGTGGAATCCGGCCAAGTCGGCGGCATATGGCCGAAGTCAGATGTCAGGTCCGAGTAGCTTTAATTGAGACCTTATTTGCCTACCAATATCAAAATAAAATATTCAAGTAATACACCATTTTTTGTATGGGTGAGAGCCCTGTCACGAAGTTACACCATATTTACTGTAATAAAGATCATATTCTCATAAATGTATTGGTACCATCACCGCTTATCAGGAACTACCCGCACATGTCTTTTTGGCGCCCACAAATGCTTATCTAACCCCGCATTTACACTAGCGGCCGCACTTGGTGGGGTGAAGATAACTTTGATGATATTTCGAAAACTTTAAAAGCACAAGACCACTGACAGTTCAAGCACGGCCTTCTTCCGTACAACTCCTACTCCCACCCAAGAATCAACCTCTACGCCTCCACAATGGCCACCTCATCCCCCACCATCCCGGCCTACAAGACCGCCTTCCTCGAGTCCTGCCTCTCCGCCAACGTCCTAACCTTCGGCACCTACACCCTCAAGTCCGGCCGTCGTACGTCCCTCCCCTCCCCCGCACCCCCTCTGCGCGACAATATCTAACACCCCTCCTTCCACAGAATCCCCCTACTTCTTCAACGCCGGCTCCTTCCACTCCGCCCCCCTCCTCTCAGCCATCGCCCAAGCCTACGCCCACACCATCGTCTCCTTCCTAGCCGCGAACCCCTCCGTCCCCAAGCCCGACGTCATCTTCGGCCCCGCATACAAGGGCATCCCCCTCGCCTGCGCCACGCTCCTCGAGCTGCACCGTCTCGACCCCGAGACCTGGGCCAACGTATCCTACAGCTTCGACCGCAAGGAGGTCAAAGACCACGGCGAAGGTGGCTCGATCGTCGGCGCCCCGCTGAAGGGGAAGAATGTCTTGGTGATTGATGATGTGATCACCGCTGGCACTGCTATGCGCGATACCCTCGTCAAGGTCGCCAGGGAAGGCGGAACCGTTGTCGGATTCGCGGTTGCGCTTGATAGGGAGGAGAAGATGCCGGGGCCGAAGGAGAAGGAGGGGATTGATGATGGGGAGGCGAGGGGTAGCGCGATGGGACAGATTAGGGGGGAGTTTGGGGTGAGGACGGCGAGTATTGCGACTTTGGGGGATTTGATTGAGTTGTTGAGGGGGAAGGGGAGTGAGGAGGATGTGAAGAGGATGGAGGCGTATAGGGCGAGGTATAAGGCGAGTGATTGAACGCTGGGCGGTTGATATGGCCTTGGCAATTGATGCATTTCCATGACCGAACCTCGAGATAGATGCGAATTTATATTAAAATACCATTTCCAGACTGGCGAGAAATTCAACATAAAACTGCGCGTCCTCCGCGCTTCCTTGCTATTGCCTTATACAGTATACAGATATCCCATGCTAGCCTCGATATTCCTCCTCGAAAAGTTATCGTCCGCCTTCGCAAAGGGCTCGCTCTCCCGGTCAATCAAGCTCACCCGCTTTTCCACCCCCCCAACCTTCTCCGTCCATTCCGGCGCCACCTCTCTCACAAAATTCGTCGCTCTCTCCTCAGACTGGTCACACGGCCTGCCTCCCCGTCTAATCCCCAGCTCTAACTTCCAATTAAACGTATCCACCAGCGCGTCCACAAGACTCGCCAGTAGCGGATAGCGCACCGGATCCTCATCGCACGGATCCTCTATCCGCGAGAGCGACCAGCGCTCTGAGCGGCGGCGGAAGAAGTACTCGCATTCGTAGGTCATGAGGGTGCGGCGGTCGGCACAGAGGCCATCGTAGAGGCGGTACAAAGACTGGAGCGACGTATCTCGCGCGCGGAAGAGGGGGATCTCGAACAGATTCTGGATTCCTGCTTGCCGCGCGTTGATGACCTCGGGCGATGCATGGAGGTCTTTGTAGGGGAGGAGAGGGGGGATGGCGAAGTACCATGGGTGGGGGTGGAGGAGTTGGTAGAGGAGGGAGCTGGTGTTGGGGCAGGCGCGTAGGCGACGGATTGAGTGGCGGATTTCGAGGGGGGTGGATAGCCCGCGAAGGCGGCGGAGGGAGTATAACTTCATCCTATGCTGGGATAAATACATCGTCCCTTCCACTCTTGCGCGTTGCAGACTTAGGCGGGGTCTGTTCGATGTCGTAGTTATATTAGGCAGTACAGTACAAGCCTCCAACTGACGGACACTAGCTAAATGTTGGGATGTAGTGATCTACAGCTCCATTGAAGACCATGTCTTGGATGAGGTAGCAAGGCGATACAGGGCACAGTTTGGGCGCGATGTCCTCGTAACACCTGCTAATGTGAGATAATTGTCGTAGCAGGAGCTGACAGTTTCTTAATATTAGAATAACATTACTTATCTATCTACCACCCCGCTCGCTAACCAACGGACATCTACAAATATCGTCAAATTCCCCTCCCCTAACCCTCATTAGCAAACTCCCTATACGCCACCAAATTCCCCCCCCAACTCCCCGGATTATTATCCTTCGACGGATTCCCCTTCCCATCCAACACCAGCGTATCCGCCGACTTAATATTAATCGCATACCACGCCAAATTATCCGGATCATTCGCCACACGATTCATATTTGTCTGACACGTCCCATCGCACGCCGTCTTACTGTACGACCCGTCCCATGGTCCGTGGAAGAACGCCCATGATGCGGAGTTGTACAGGAAGATATCTTTCCCGCCGTCGACGTTGACTGCGAGCGCGGTGCGGCACTTTTGGTCGTCTGGGGCGCACCAGGTGTAGTCGGGGTCGTGGTATGCTGCCTCTGCGGTCCAGGGGTCGGGTAGGGTGAGCGTAGCTTGGTCGCCTTGGTTATACGGCGTCTCAGTTTGTAGGAGACCTGCGAAGACGTTTTCAGCTGCACCGAAATTGTAGTTATACAGCCAATGATGCTCCGAGCCGCTACCAACCAGCCAAGTCCCCTTTGTAGCTTCGACGAGGACGCCGCGACCAGTAGCGATGATCTGGTTCGGTCCACCGTCAACATTATGGTCTGCAGTCCAGGCCCAGAGGTTCTGGAAGTAGGAGGATGAATTCTTGGTCAGGTGTACGGCGAGGAAGGCGGCCTTGCAGCTGTGTGTGTCTTGGTCGGTGCAGGATTCGTGGATGGCGGTGTCGGCTGTGCCGCCGATGGTGACGATGGTGTTCCAGAAGCCGACATCGCCGGGGGAGGTACCGGCCATGTTTACCTCGAGGATGATGGCTCCGGGGAGGACTTCGGAGACGGTGAAGCGCATGTCTTGGATTTCTGCGACGCCGGTCTCGCCGTCGTTGCCGACTTTGATGACGGGTGCGGGGTTTGAGTCGTCCTTGAACTTATCACCAGCACCTGGAAAGATTGTTAGTTTATATAATTCAGTCAAACTCGGTTTTAAAACTTACCGGATACAACAGCCCATGCCTCGCCAATGATGCGGGATCCGGGAGGAATGTATAAGGTATCCTTCACAATATACACGCCGTATGGGAAATACGTGATCTTGCAATTGGCAGCATTGTCGAGGAGGATCGCATTCAGAGATGCAGCATCATCAGTCTTCCCATCACCCTTAACTGAGTGATTCGTGACACTCTTGACATTGACAATCTGATCGCTCGCGAACTCGCCGTAGGTGGGTGCCTCCTTGGTGAAGTACTTCCCATCTTTGAGAAGGGCGTCGGGACGAACCGTCTTATACTGGGTTCCAGTCACGTATCCGCCGGGATCAGCATCTCCCCACACCCAGGTGTCGATGGTATCGGCGGCATCAAGGGCAACGGTGTCATCGGCCTTGACAGCGATGGGGTTCGTGGTGTCATGCTCGAGATTTTCGATGACGATCTGGTTGTTGCGGTCGCCATTGGTGTTGGATGAATCGGCAAATTTAATAACTGGGCCGGAATTGACCGACTTGGAGTCCAGGAGAACCAACGACCCGGCATTACCTCCCTTAGTAAGGTCGACGCCCCGTCCGCATGTGTCGAAGGTGACACCTTGGAGAAGCGACGTCCAGCCACCGGTGGCTGCGTATGCAGTAGAGGAGCGGTTAAAATAGATGTTCTTGAAGTTAACCTGCTGGTTCGAGTTCTGGATACCGACCGCGCCGCCGTGGATATTCTTGTATATGTTAGTATTGTAACATGTAAGGCCAACTTTGTTTTTTTACTTACCACATCAGTCACGGCAATAGTGGAACCGCCCTTAAGAACAATTCCTGTATGTCCTTTGGAGTCCTCGGGCATCACAATCTTGATGTTCGACATGCCCGCACCTTGGGCAACACCCCAGTTAAGAGCCATAACAGCCTTGTCCTTATCAATGGCAGTTGTGTCAATGACAATATTCTTGATAAGAGTCATGAAGCTCGTCTCCGGCGCACCGACTCCAAAATCGTAGCCATTGACAACGGCGTCTCCATCAAAATCGGCCGAAGCCTTGATAACTGGGGGATCATTTGGGTCGCCCACAATAATCGTGCCCACGCGAAGATCCCAGACCTTGGAGATTTGGTAAGTTCCACCTGGTAGGTAAACCTCTGCTGGCTTGGTGGTCAAGCCGTTCTGATAACGGGAACCGCCATTGCCATCGGAGTTGATGGCATCTTGCAGGTTCCCAGACTGGTCGCCTGTGCCATCATTGGCGACTTTGAAGTCAAGAACGTTCCTGAATACAGGATACTTATCACTTTTATCAGTGAACGGTGCAATTCCTCTTGCTGCGCCTGTGTGGTCCTGCTCATCAAGCCAGTACTTTGAAGGCTTGCTCGCGATAGGGCCAGTGCACGCTGCTTTCTCTACCAGGGCATCCGCACGGGGCTTTTGGAGGCGTGCATCATCGCTATATCGAAAAATCAGAGGCCAGCCTTGATATATACATTACAGTGATACTTACGAAACATCACGGAGGACCGCAGCAGCCAAAGACAACGGGAGCACAGATGCCAAAGTCAGAAGACCCCGCATTGTATAAAGAAGAAAGAAATATAGGACGCTTTCAGTTTGACATAGATCAACACAGATGAGAAACAATAGTGGCAAGGACGAATAAAAATAGCTCTCTTTAGGCCCGTTACCAGAGACCAAAAGAGGGAACTTGCCTTTTATATATGATTGCCTCCTTCGACGGCCAACATCGACATTCCCCGAGGTGCTTCGGCGTCCTCGCCGTTTCAACGCCGTTGTACGGTATTGCTATAAACAGAGCTAGCTTTCAGGCCCCGCGAGTAGTGCACCCAGAACCTACCACATCCTTGGTGGCCATACGGATCACAGTACCTGACTTAGACTATTGGCGTCAAGCCTCGGAACCAGAGAGGAAGCTCGGAACCTATCCATGGCTAAGGAAGGCACGTTGATACTAAACTCAGCGCGAGAGGACAGCATGGTTAGTGGCGCATGGGAAGGCTGGTTTTAGATTCCCGGTCAGCACTATCACCACCTCCCTTGTAGGATTGTACGAATTGTACGAGCTTTAAGGCGTGAATGTGCCATATGCCAACCATCCCGAGGGCATGCGGAGTGGGCTTGCAGATCTCGGAGATACGGTAATAGACATTTGCCTAGCATTGTATCACCTTACGCACGTTGTAGCACAAGTAAGGTACAGATCACTGCTGTCGGAACCATAGAGATCGGCAGTTCTTAGGATAATTGGAGAAGGTGGATGTTTGATGGCGGATGATGGTGGATGATGATTACATGGATGATTCAACAAACAAGGAACCGAAGGAAAGTGTGGCGCGGATGGACTCTAAATTAGCGTTGGTGGGGTGGTGGTGTTAGTCGTGGTGCTAGTGGATGCTAATAGCGCCGTGGTGCCTGACCCTGGGATCCCCGAAACGGCCCTAGGAACATTGCAACCATTGTGATCCCAGTGTTGTTTGCTCTTACCCCAGCACACCATCGTTGGATTGCCCGGGACTCCGCGCTTGGGAACTTTCTTACTGTACTCATATGCACTACATATTGTGCTACATACGGTAATTCGACCTAATCACGGCCTCATCTGACCTTAATAAAGCCGAAGAGTCAATGCCGGATACGTTGCTATAAACAAGTACACTAAGCAAGCCACAGTCCGATCCATAGATCGCCGTCACAAATCTCGTAAGGTAAAATTGTATCATTATAGTCAGCTTATAAGAGAGCTTTAGGCGGAGACAACACGATATGCAGCGCCAAATTTATAGTAATGCTGATTATATGGTTGCGACTATCCGCAGTCATGCTATCTGATTACTATATGGTTGCGTCTATCTACATGTATATGGCTTAACAATATACAACATGATAATAACCAAAACTATACTAACCCCCCAACAATCCGTTTACTGTTTCCAAACTGACATCATGCAGGCACTCCTCTAAGCCTTGAGACCCGCAACAAGCTTGTCTCCAACAGCCTTAATGCTGTCCTCGAAAGCCTTCGCGCTGCCGGCGTTCCACTTGGTCGAGGAGCTCGGCACGGCAGCCTTTCCAGGGAACCCGATGTAAAGAACGTCTTTCGGATCATGGCCATTGTTTCCATCGAGGTGCTCATTCGGGAAGCACATATCAGCCAGAGAAATGGAGGCCTCTCCAACGGAGGTCTCGCCGTTGGTATCGCCCCAGACACCATAGAACTACCATCCAGAGTTAGCTTTATTCCCAAAGCACTGTCGTGGAACATGACGATGGAATGGCTGCACTTACGACTTGGTTGTTGCACACAACAGCCATGACACTAAGAGGCTCCATGCCATGCTTTCGGGGGTCGAACGACGGGCTTTTTCCCTCGTTGCCAAAAACGACATATGGGTGGAGGTTAGAGTCCAGGTCGTTGATGCCAGCCTTCAACGCCTGAACCTCGCTTTGGAACGCCGTCGTGCCTTGTCCGGTAGGGTCGTTGGCGCACTTGCCACCGGTCCTGTTGGCTCCGTCGCAGTCGATGTCCATGTTGGCATACTGTCCGCCATTTCCACTGCTGTGGATGAAGATGGCTCCCTTAACGTCGCCGCAGTACTCGAATGTTTTAGGGCCGCTGCCGTCGGTGAAGCCGCTGGCGAGCTTGTTGCTGCATGCTCCGGTCTGTGCGGGGTGTGAGAAGTGGACAATGGATAGACTAGCTTTATTTTGCTGGACATACCTTGTGCTTGTTGTAGATCTGAGAAAGGTTGTCTGGGAGGTTGTAGGCAGAGACAACGGATGCCGCCACGGTAAGTGCTGCGAGAGAGTACTTCATTTTGAGAACGGGATATAAAGATAAGAATACTGGGAAGCAATTGAAGACTGATGAGCACAGAGCAGATGGTTATTTCAACAAAACACCAGGGTTACGGTATGGCTTTATAGCCTCTTCAACGGCCGATTGAGACATAGAATATCATCTATTGGTACACTACACAGTGATCGGCCAGTCCCACCGTTCCCCTATCCTGCGGCCACACATAGGTATGGCTATTACTCAGTGCCATAACGGCCCAGATTTTGCCGACATATGAAACCCGCCGGCAATCCCTTAACATACCAAGCAATGATCTCTCTATCTACGGCTGACAACCTCTGGCACTTATTTTACAGCACGGGCTGCATGGTGCCCTGCATCGCCGAGAACCGCGAGAGACACCTTCCTAATGAGACGAGGAATCTACAATGAGGCTGCATCCAAACGGTCAACAGTGAATAAACACCGACTGAAACTCCGCGAAATAAGTTGTGGAGACCAAGCGTGCTATAATGCCAGCATGAGAGAGGTTAAGAGTCAGGGACAGTTCCCCACAACCAGCATCGGCTTTCTATTAGAGTTCCGCGAGTAGTGCGAGTAGTAAGACTAATATATTGATTTACCGGATTTTCTTATTCCTTGAATTCCTTGAATTACTTGTATAGTCCTATGTATGGTGAACGGCGAATTATACATGGTAAAATTAACTTTGCCCTGAATTTTCTGGGGGGATTTTGTGCTATGTGTGAAGTGGATTGGGATTTGTGGGGTGTTGGAGGTGGTGCGGCTTGTGGTTGGCCAGCCACGGAGAATTTAAGGAATAACGCCACGCCGCAAGGGTTGCAGATCAACCGACTACCGTGCATCCGAGTCCACTTCGGCGGTCTTACTCGCGCCATACCTTCTACAACAGGACAAACACTCACCCTGCTACAACCCCATCTCCTCTGCATAATTCGTTCATTCCCCCCTCAACCCTTGTTCTTAAAACAATACAAGCCTTCGTTTTGAGTTTCAGCCCTTTATCCCTCATCCGTCACCCCTCAAACCCACTCCAGATCAACCCCGCTTTCCCGTGTCCCCTCACTTCAGAGCCTCGGCCAGCGACGACTCCAAACTTCGACAAACAGCAGCACCGCACCTCCAAACGCAGCCATGGCTACCGTCGCCCACTGCCTCTACTGCTTCGACGCCCTCGCGGCCAACCTTGAGGACCGCTCCCCCATGGCCCTCTCCGCCATCGAAGAATCCTGGCCCGACTACCCCAAAGGCAGCGACGACGGGGACTCCGACGCTGAAGCCAACGACGACGCCGAAGCGGACTCCATCACTTCCGACACTCTCAAGATCCCAACCCCCAGCAGCCTCTCAGTCACAACCCCCTCCTCAGGCTCAAGCTCCTCCACCTCCCTCCGCTCCCCCACCCC
>JPKD01001133.1:0-16769 GCA_000750935.1 Pseudogymnoascus sp. VKM F-4519 (FW-2642)
GGCATTATTTTGACCGACTACCCGGTGTGGCCGACTACACCGTGCGTTACGTTATCTATAATAATCAGGATAATTTAAAAACAATAAGAATCGTCTTTGACTCGCAAAAGCTAAATGTACTTCGTATATGGCACTTTAAAAGATGTACCTGAAGTTGGGGTTCTCCCGATCCGTCAGATCTTCAAAAGCATGCGTCATGTTATCGTCGGCCGCCTCCCTAATACCAGCCGCAGCCAATTGGTCCTTCTTCTTGTTCTCTCTGAGAAGCCACCAGCGGAGGAAGGCGATCACAAACATGAGCAGAGTGTAGCATCCAAGATGAGTAGCGAAGGCGATGAAGTATCTCGGCGCATCCCATTTTAAAAATACTTGTGGGCCGATACTATTGCCCACTGACCAGGCGATAAAATTACAAGCGACCACTGTCGCCTTCTTCGTCTGACCGGCGATGTTTCGGGAAATCATGGATAAAGCGAGGGTCTGCGCAGACCAGAACGACAGGGTGAGGTAGTATGAGAACAACAGGCCAACTTTCGTAGCCATGCTCTTACTTTCGACAGTCATCAAGACGATAGTTCCGATGAATGACCTAGAAGCGGTATATGTCAGTGGCAATCGGGCAATGTATACCATGGCGTAACTTACGGGACAACAAATCCAGCCATCACCAGTAAGTTCTGGTTGGTCTTCTTGACTAGCCAAATGGACGCAAATAAGACGATTATGATGTAGAATCCAAGAACCATTGCAAGAAGTTGAACCTGCAGAGTCTCAAAATTGAAACTCTTGATGATAATGTTGGCGAACCCTCCCAGACCACTAGTCGGCAATGTGGTGCAAATGGCAATCAAGCAATAGCACCAAGTCTGAGGGTCCTTGAGGCCTTCGATCATCTGCTCTTTTCGGAATACGCGGCTCTGCATTCCCGTCTGGTTGGATCGGACACGCTCAATCATCTTACGCTTATCATCCTCGCTGAAGCACTTAGCCCGCATAGGAGAATCGGGCATCCACCAGCCAACGAATATGCCCCAGAAGACGGAGATAATGCCGTATGCAATGAACAGTGCCTGCCAAGACTTGATGACCTTGTCACGGCCGATGAGGGTGAAGCAATAGGCAAGAAGACCGCCGACGACTTGTTGCGCGCCCTGTGTGCGTTAGTACTAATGAAACATGGTAATTATTTGGGACGCCTTTACATTCATCATGTACCAGTAGGTAACCCTGGCAGTCTGCTCCTCGCGCTTGAACCACATGCTGGACAAAATAATGAAAGATGGCTGGCAAGCTGCCTCAAAAATTCCGAGGAGGATTCTGCAAACCAAGATGGTAGTAAAGTTTGTTGCAGCGGCATGGCATGCCAGAACCGCCCCCCAGCAGATGATGTTGAATGAGAGGTACTTTGCGATGGGAACTTTCGTAATGATCCAATTTGTTGGGTATTCTACAATGAGAATTGCGATGTAGACACCAGTGATGAGCCATGAATACTGCGCGGAGTTAGCTACCGTCCGTGTTTTGTTTTTAGATAAAGACGATTCCATACATCTTGCCCAACCAAGTGGAGGTCTGGTTCTATCCCCATGATAGAGGCAAACGACAGAGTGCCCTTGTCTATTGCCTGGAGGAAGTAGGTGAGAATCATGATAACCAGTACACGGCGATCAATAAGTTTCAATAGCCTGTTGCTTTCTTCCTCGCTGACAATCTCCCTGACATCGCTCGTATACTTGGCGACCTCGGCGTCGATACGGCTAAGATCCATATGATCTTTCAAGTCCTCGTCCCCGGACAGCACACGTTCGACATGTCCGATATCAGCATATTCCTTCCCCGACTTCTCGTTGACAGTCTGGTCAACGGGGACTTGCTCCAAGCCCGTGATTTCCGGGGCGTTTGCCATTACGGTGATGGTATCGATGGGAATAGATTGGTAGAATGATAATTGATCCCAATGAAAGCGTCAACTCACACGGAGCAGAAAACAGAAAGTTGTCGCCGGCGACAGGATATCTATACAAAAGCCACTCCCGCCCCCCCGGCCACATTCAAGCTTCTCCATAAAAGCTTCCTTGTGGAACATGTTAGTAGTTGCTAGCATAATAATTAGCGTAAATTAATTATTCCTCGAATGTGATCCTGTACTCGCGATATTCTTCCCCGACCCCCGAGCCTATTACTGGTTAGCCACCCCCACCTTACTCCACGGCCCATCCTAGTCATGTCACTCATTACCCCACCCCCCCTGCGGGGACCCCACGGAGTCAGGGAAACTGCGCGTGTTGAATGGATATTGCAGTGCCGTTCCTACTCTAGTTTCGTGCGGGCCAAGGGAAATAACTTTGAAGAGATCCAGATACAGCGCACGCGTTGTGGTTTGGGAGGCCCACGCTGTAATCCCACTATTGGTGCCCACCCTTGGCGTCGGTGCATCTCGGTGCTCGCTATGATACCCCGCGACGAAATTACCCCAAAGCGAAAGTTGCCCGAGGCTTGCGATGATTGAAATGCTGTTCCTGTCATCTTCATCCGAGTGAACCGTGCTGTCCTTGCAAAGTTGAAAGATTAGGATTCAGATCATCCAATTGACAGGCGACAGTAGCATCTACAGAATCGCAATATCCCTCGAGTCCCCAAAAATGCCTTTAACAGCGCATGCCGTTGATGCCGCCGACGTGCACAAAGCCGTCAAGCTCCTCATCAACAACCTTGTGAACATTACAGACACCACCGGCGAGTTTCTTCTCCGTCTTCCAGATGGCCGCGTTATCGACACCAAGGGCTGGAACGACTGGGAATGGACACACGGCGTCGGTCTCTACGGTATCTGGAAGTACTACGAGCTGACCGGTGAAGAGGAGTATCTCCAGATCATCGAGGCATGGTTCAAGAACCGCTTCGAGGCCGGCGGCACCACCAAGAACATCAACACCATGGCCGTCTTCCTCACTCTAGCCTACGTCTACGAGAAAACCGGCAACCCAATTTACCTCCCATGGCTTGACGCCTGGGCTGAGTGGGCATACCATGATCTCCCCCGTACTGAGTTCGGTGGCATGCAACACATGACATATCTCGGTCCCAACACCCAGCAGCTCTGGGACGACACTCTGATGATGACCGTCCTACCACTCGCCAAAATCGGAAAAGTCCTCAACAGGCCACACTACGTGGACGAGGCGACGCGCCAGTTCCTCATCCATATCAAATACCTCTTTGACACGAAGACGGGGCTCTGGTTCCACGGCTGGACCTTCGAGGATGGCGGCCACAACTTCGCGGAGGCGCTGTGGGCGAGAGGGAATGCCTGGATCACGATTGTGATCCCGGAGTACATTGAGCTGCTTGATCTGCCACATGGAGACCCGATCCGCACGCACTTACTAGATACCCTGGTTGCACAGAGCGTGGCGATCAAGAAGGTGCAGACACCTGGGGGTCTATGGTGCACGCTGTTGAGCGAGGGGGAGGATACTGGGTCATACTTGGAGGCGAGTGCGTCGGCTGGGTTTGCATATGGACTCATGAAGGCAAGGAGGAAGAGATACATTGGAGGAGAGTATGAGGAGGTTGCTGTCAAGGCCGTCAAGGCCGTCATTGAGAATATTGATGAGGACGGAGAGCTGAAGAATGTGTCGTTTGGCACTGGGATGGGAGATACGCTGCAGCACTATAAGGATATCCCGCTCACGAGCATGCCGTACGGACAGGCGATGGCGATTATGGCACTGGGAGAGTGGTTGAGGGTATACATTTAGGTCTATTGTATACGAATTACGAAAAAGATATGACAGGCATGATTTCACTTCGTGTGCTTGCTGTAACTTGGGTCTTCGGGCCTCGCTGGAATTGTAAACTTAGTGGCGCACTGATGGCCCATGAACTGAAACCTGGGTAGCCCATTGTTTGGCTCTGCCGAAACTATTGATTTCAGTAACTGAGTTGGTCTCTGCGACCCACAGGTAGTCTTCAGCACGCGGCGTGCCGCCATCCGAGGTAGCCCCGTGATGCGGGATTGGTGGGGGGTTCGGCGTGTTTGACGTGTCGGCATATGCGGTTCAAAAATCTCGCGGGGAACGAAGGTGGCGACTTGATTACAAAGTAATGTAAAGTGAAATAGTGTAGTAATGGCCGGAATTCATTGTTTTCTATGTCGAGAGATTTACTTTATAAAGTTACGGAGGCTAAATTTTATAGCTTAGTTTTAAGATTATTTTTGTGCACAATTGTAAATTATTATATGACAGCAATAATATATTTTTCCAAAAGTATATTTCTACCTGGCATACGGCTGATTACTCTAGGCGTAGTCTAGGGCGACAGCGTCCCACATAAATCCATGCCAGAGCGTCTCTCTCGTAACTTGGAAGTCCAAAGTATTCCAACCCCTCTTCAGAGCCCCGTTTCCAACCGGGAACTCGTAGTAATGCCACTCTCCCGCCAAGGTACCAGACCGATACATACACGGGTCAGTCAGTATATTGGCGCTCGTAAGGTTCCCCACAGTCGTAGCGCCGTTCACAACGATCGTAGAGCTGACGCCACTGGAATACCCGGCAAGCGAGACGGAGAGCACGGCGGACGAGTCGTTCGGGAGCTTCGGGACATTGAATTTGACGGTCCAGTTCCCCTTAGCGGATTGGCCGAAGCACCAGTCTGAGGTTTTACTGGTGCCAACAGTGTAGGTAAGGTTTGCGGGGCAGTTGACCACAAGTGCGTGTTCGTGGGGTGCCCCTCCGTAGGCGAACCCCAACGACGTCCTGTCGAAATCCCCGATTTGGAAGATATTCCTCCTGTCTTGAGTCTTCCAAGTGAGGTGCCCTAGATTGGTACCCTTTTTCTTAGTTACTACAACATCGTTCTTTATGAAAGTCGTCGAAACATCACCAATGGCACCGCCGTTGGACCAGGCTTGAAATGCATAGCTTGCGGTGCGGACATTCTTGAACTGGAAGTTGCCGGCCTTGTCAGTGTAGGCCGTATAGTAGTAGTAGCGACCCATATCGAGAGTGGTCTCATTGGGGTGGTTGTCGCCAAGGAAGACGGCAGCATTAGAAGCAGGGCGACCGTCTGAGAGGATAAGTTTTCCAGATACGGAGCCGCGCGACTGGTAAGCATCGTTGTCAAACCAAGGATATGGGTAGGTAGAGATTTCCTTCTTCGCTTTGTGAGATGCATCATTGAGGCTGCCATCGTTCTGTATTCTGTGTTAGCGGAATAATTATTAGATGTTTGTCGGCAAACTCACCAAATACCAGAGCCATGGGCCCCAGACCTTGCCAACTGGGAAAGCATCAGAGGCCGATGCCATGAAGTGTGTCCCGTGAAGCATGTTTAGCTGAACAACATCTCCTGTTGCAGTCTCTCGGTGCACCATCAGTTCTTGCTTTAGATGGTCTCCATTGTATTCATCCTTTCCCGCATTGATGTACCAGCTGCCAAACCCAGGACCGTACACGCCATAATACTCCTGGTCTCGGAGTAAGGCCTGCCAGTCATACTTGGTGATATATGTGCCATCCTCCTTCACCCATGTCTCATCTTGGACCTTGGTTGCGGCAGCAATATCGGCTGAAGTTGGCAAAGCCTCATCCTTGATCGACGTATGACCATTGAAGAAGGTCGTGTTGTCAAGACGCCAGAGAGTTCTAAACTCTCCAAGGACCGGAAGAGCGCGGTTAACAAAGTATTGATATGCCCCAGCAAGCTCAGGTTGGATAACCCAATGAAGTTCTCCTTCAGCAGCTTCAAAGGAAATATCCAAGTAGTCTTTGGTCTGCTTATGGATAGATACGGTAGTCCAACTCAGATCTGATGCTGCGCCATCTGTAATTATGTTAGTTACTGGGGAGGTGATGTGATAAGGATAGTTGAACTAACTGTAGCTCGCATAGTGCCCAACTGCGTTACCCACTATATCCCTGTTCTTATAGAAGAGCTTCGTGCCATATTGCTTGCCAATGGTGACGTTCCAGATATCATTGCCAATGATGTGCTCTTCGGGACCAATTGTCTTCAGGAAAGGGCCTTTGGCATGAACTTGGGTGGCAACTGCCAGGGCAGATGCCAAGATGCTGAGTCTCATTTTGAAATAAGGTATAAATTTGCCAAGCTGCTATGGAAGGATACGAAACACCCAGAAAACGAGATCTACCGTACCTTTTTTATACAACCAACCGCGCGTCCGTCATGCTCATCATCCCTCGAGCATGCTTGGGACGGCAGGCTTAGCTGCAACTGCATATATTAAACTCGGCATTCCGGAACGATTTATAGCGAGTTATAGAGGCGGTAGATTACCCCAAATGCACTACATGTTATGATATTCACGGCAGACCTTCACAAGCGCTACCCCTTGAGCCGTGATGACATATGTCACGGGGAGGGGCTTTGACAATTTGCTTATGAACCGTCGGCTCTTAGAATAAAGCTACTATTACCCTATTACCCTTGCGGAGATTGTTGCGGTTGGTAGAGAACGACGCTATTCAAGTTCATCGGTGGGTTATGTTAGTTGTATGCGGGTTCTATGCGTGTTGCATGGGGGTATAGACGATCAACGGAGAAATTGGCTCCGTCCATGAAAACAACCTAGAGTAATACTCCAATCAGTTCGCGGCACTTACGCGCTTCGTTGGACGCTCCACGGTACCTGGCTGGCTAGCATACCCCGAAAGCGCGGGGAAATATAATATTACTACACTGTACTGTAATGGCATTATATTGCTGGACCGAGGGCAAACAAGGATGGCATGCTTTGACAGGCAATCTTGTTCATGGAAAGCTATTCTATTAACGCCTCCAAAGTGCTTCCCCGCCTTTCTCCGCAATCTAGCTCATTTATCCCCACAAACTGACAAAATAACCATGTCGCAATTCGGGCACGTCGGGGTATCATACCCCAGATCAGAAGCATTCCATGGTGATCTGCTTCTTTTTCTCTCTTCCCCAGAAAAATGCAATCTGACCGCATCATTAGGCGCAGTAGCCGGCCATGGCAAGCTGGGGAGTGCCAGAACTACAAAACCATGGAGTATACCCATTTGTGAGTGGTTCAGCGATCAAGACGAGTTCTGAATTCCCTATCCGTCAGTCATCATGGCAAAATCAAAGTCAGTTTTGGCGATTGTTCCGCTCTTTGCTTGTCTCTCGAATCTCGTTGCCCCTACCCAGGCATTCCTTACTGCAAAGGATACAGGCCCTCAATTGGTCATCGCCAACGACAGACTCTATGCTGCCGTCAACAAGACGACTGGCGCAATCCAGAATCTGAGCTTAGATGGGCAAGATTTGCTCGGTGCCCCTGGATATGAAAACCCAACACCAGGAGGCGCTACCGGGAATGGAGCAAGCGGCCTTGGGCCATATCTCGACTGTTACTGCACCCCGTCGGGCTTCTATACTCCCGGGCACCTCGCTCCTAGGTATCAGTTGATCAATGGCACCGACTCATCCAAAACTAAGTACGGAGGTATTGTGATGAGCGAGACCTATCCAGCAACTGGCCAGGTTCTTGAGCAGTATTGGTTCCTGAGAGAAGGAGAGACTGGCCTGCACACTTTCAGCCGACTTACTTACAACAACAAGACTACTCCCTTTTTGAGAAATCTACAGGAGTTCCGCACTTTGTTCCGCCCGAACACTGCTCTATGGACCGACCTCTCCACAAATGAGAAGCAATACGCACCCTTGCCGTCCACAGAGGCCAAGGCGAAGCAGGTTACTGTTCAGGACGCAACTTGGTACCTCGGCAACACACCGGATGATCCATATGTGCAGCAGGAGGGTGATTATTTCACCAAGTACACTTTCCAGGATACCTGGAGAGACCATGATGTTCACGGAATGTACTCGGACGGAAAGTACAGTAACGATGGCAGCACATTCGGTGCCTGGCTCGTTATGGGTGTCAAAGATACTTATTTTGGAGGACCATTGCATTCGGATCTGGTCGTAGACGGTATTGTGTATAATTACATGGGTAAGTCAAACAACCAATCTTGACCGTTCAACTACTGATTCTTTGAAAGTGAGCAACCACCATGGTGATGGCACTCCCAACATCACTGATGGATTCGACCGTACATTCGGCCCAGTAAGTGTCTTGCAATTGCCATTAATCACACTCATATTCTAACCACCCACAGTCCTATTTCCATTATAACAAGGGTTCCCCAACGACAACACTGCAAGAGCTCCGCCAGGACGCTCTGCAGTACGCCTCACCAGACTGGAACGCTGACTTCTACGACGACATTGCCAAGTACGTGCCAAACTATGTCCCAACCACCAAGCGTGGAACCTGGAAGGGACACGTCAAGCTCCCCAAGGGTGCCACCAAGCCGCTCGCTGTCCTGGCCCAGAACGGTGTCGACTTCCAAGACAATGACCAAGATACGAAAGCGTACCAGTATTGGGCCGACATTAACCCGAAGACTGGCAACGTCGAGATCCCCCGCGTCAAGGAAGGCACCTACAGACTGACCATCTACGCCGACGGTATCTTCGGGCAGTACACGCAAGACAACATTGTGGTCAAGGCCCGCAAGACGCAGAACACACACGTGAACTGGAGCGAGGAGAGCGCCGGTAAGGAAATCTGGCGCATCGGCACGCCCGACAAGTCCGCGGGTGAGTATAAGCACGGATACGAGCTGAACCTGGAAAAGCCATTACAGCCTGAGCAATACCGCAACTACTGGGCCGCATATGACTTTCCAACCGAGTTCCCCAACGGCGTCGTGTACAAGGTGGGAGAGAGCGATGCCGGCAAGGACCTGAACTACATTCACTGGAGTGTCTTCGGAGGCTACGGGAACTCTGTGCGCACGAAGCCGTACTACGAGAATGTAAATAACTGGACCATCCAGTTCGATCTGTCCAAGAAGGAGCTCAATCACAAGAAGAAGGCAACCTTCACGGTGCAACTTGCGGGTGCGAAGACTGCGGCCGGAAACACGGATGTGTATAACGCGTCAGAGCCCTTTGCGAATCTCCCATACACCGTTGCGGTTAATGGGCGCGACCTGAAGCCTTGGGTTATTCCGTAAGTTTTGTCAGCATTGGATAGGGGTTACAAAAAGCTAACTTGGTCATAGGTACTACCACAGCAGTTCGTGCGGTGTGCGGTCGGCTGTTATCTGCTACAACATCGACAACAAATTCGCGTTTGATACATCGCTGTTGGTCGAGGGTCTTAATGAGTTCACACTCAGTCTGCCATATAACGCTATTGACTACGAGAGCGCGGTGTTGGCGCAATCCACGTATGTGCAGTACGATGCGATGCGGTTGGAGATTGAGTAGGGCTGCCTTTAACGATAGTCAGAAGTTGGCGCGTGGAAGATATCTCTCCTGCCGATAGACCTGTTATCAAAGGTTCTAGATAGCCATACTATAGCTTCCATATAATAATACTCTATTTTTAAATACGTGAAATATAAAAACCAATCGTTGGACTCCAAGCCTTTCAGGATGAGCGGATGTGAGACCGTGAAATTAAATATATCTCTGTTATTCCCATCGATTCAATTCCAATAATATTCTGATATAGGGGTGCAAGTACAGCGTATCGGATTACAGTGCCACACTAAGCACCTATCCCCAATTACAAGAGTCCAACTAAGCATGCAAGTCGAAGACGAGAATAATCATCCACATCTACATCTATATCCGCACCCACGCGTCATTCTTCTCGGCTCCGCAATGCAGATCTCCGCGCATGTCATTGCTAATATAGATATAATCATTTTGAAGTCATGAGTTCCATGATAGAACGCAATCATCTCGGCCGTCATGATAAAAATACTGCACATAAATAGAGTAGTCGCAAAGACCATGGTCGCAATAACTCTGATGGATTCTGCTTCATTTGCGATACCCTTAAGAAACTGTAAAAACTTTTTGGCTCTGGTTTGTATGCTGTTGTCCAGATATCGAGGTGGGCTTGAGGAGATATCTTGGCCTATATTATCCCGATTCCCGTCGTCCACAGCTTCGGGATGCTCGCTGGCGTCGTCTGAAAGTTCAGAGATATCAATTCTTGTCTTCGAGATATTCATTTCCATATCGGCGGGGAGTTGTGGTAATGGAAGGTATGGATAGATAGGTGGTTTTGGCACGTTAGAAAATATTCGAGAAGGGAGGGAGCTTAAGTCGCAAGATGTATCGTATGATGATGATGATCATGTTGCCGGATAGCTTCATTTATCATTAGACCACGCAATTTCGAGCTAGCTATCACACTTGGTCCTTCCGTTCTTGGATATGAAACTAAGTCACCACTTACCCACCTTCTATCTGAACTACCTCCTGCCACAGTATACCTCCAAAAAAATCGCTACCATGATTTCCCATCTCTCAGACACCCACTGAGAATAGCAATGCATAACGTCGAAGCCACCAATAACAACCATGAACCCACCATGCGCCGAGCCTCACCATCAACCTACAGGCACAAAACCACCCAAACAGCCTCGATCCCGCCACACAAGCGTCCTCTCATCAGCTGGTTGGAGTCCCTCAAGCAGCTCCACGCAAAGTTAAGCGCGTTCTTCCCGATCTTCGCTGAAACACTAGGGTTAATGTTCGGCATATTGCTTGTGTCCGTGATGACTCTCATCGTCGTTGGGCGGCTTATGGTTTTAGCGGGGTCTTTGCTGGTCGATGGGCTGAAGGCATGCGTCCGTTAATCGAAAGGGGGAAGGTGTTGCCCGACGCGCTTGGGGAACACGGCACGGAGAGATAAACACCTGTTAGGAAAGTACGGGATGGGCGATAGTAGGAAAAAAGGAGAAACGTACGATGATAATGAAACCACTTCTATGACTCCTCTTATACATGAATACAAGCCACCGCACCACCCACCTTCCATAAAAACCACCCATTACGATAATTTCCCCTACGCATATCCTCAACTCAAAATCCACCATTTCTATATTCTTGACGACAGCAACACCCGCTCAAAATAACAATGCACAACACCGAAGCCAACCCCCTTCTCTCCAAACCTCCCCAGCGCGACACGCAACTCCCCGAGCCTACCCCGTGCCGCAGCACCCCAAAAAAGCCGCCTATTAGTCGCCTGGAGAAACTCAAGAAGCTTGACGCAACTTTAAAGGCATACACCCCAGTACTCATGGAGCTATTCGGCTTCGTGCTTGGCACAATAGGGTTGGTAACGGTCGCATTGGTTGCCTTGGGGGTGGCGCTGGGGGTGCTGGGACTTGTGTTGCACGTACTGATCCTGGGGGCGAAGGCAGTTTTCCATTAATCAAATGGTAGAGGGTTGCCCAACGGATCAAGGAGCGCAGAGATGAACAGTTGTCTAGAACCAGAGAAGCGACCGATAATTTAAAAGTAGTACAATAGTACGACCATGTGCCGCTAGATCATGCCGCTTCCAACTATCACCTCATTTCTTGCTTTCCAGGAAATGAATACAGACTACCGCCTTCCACCTCCTAGCACAATATATATTCCCATCCATAGTCCAAGGTCAAAATCCACCACCTCCAACTCCTAGACGACATCGACCTACCCGCCCAGAAATAAAACAGCAATGCATGACCTCGAATCCGCTATGCACAACTCTAATACCTAATCTAACTCGCCTCCCCCTCTCTACCCACCAATGCCAAGGTCGGCCCAAACTTCTCCAGCCAGCAGCACACCAATGATGCCACCCTCGCGTCAAAAATCTCAGATCAGCCGCCTGAATAACTCAAGAGCAGCTCAACAAAGCTCTGAGCGAATACAGCCCAGAGCTGGAGGATCTCGCCGGACACGTGGTCCACACGTTGATGATATGTCTTGGGGTGATAGTTGCAGTTGTAGTTGTGATGGAATTGATTGGCGGATTATTGTATCTATTTTTCCTAGGGGTGAAGGCGATTTTCTTTTGATGTAAGTGAAGGTTAGTTTCTTGTGCGCTCTGAATTTTAGAAAAGGATGGGGCAGTCGATAGTCGAAAGGAAGAAATATCGTAATATCATTATGCTCCTTTAGACCATGTCGCTTCTAGCAATCACCTCATTCCTTCCCTTCCTAGAAATGAATATAAAGAACTACACCACCTACTTCTTGTCCAAACCACCACGTACCAATGATAATTATTACTAGTACAATGCTAAGAAGAAATACTCAAGCATCTCGAACGTTATCAAAATGCATCACCTCGAAACAGCAATGAATAACCTCGAAATGGCAATGAGTAACCTCGAAGCAGCAATTGATAACCTCGAAACAGCAAAACACAACTCTGGGGCCCAACTCCCCTCGCGCTCCTCTTCCTACCCAGAGTCAAGCTACACGTACCACAGCACTCAAACGAACCCCCCTCCTTTACATGGGACCCCTGATATCTCAATGAGATTCAAGCAATATGACGCATTTTTTGGCGGGTACGGCCCAGACCTCGGATTTGAGATTGGAGTGATAGCATTCTGGACGAGCAGGCTGGTTGTTGTAGGATTGGTGGTAGTGTTGGTGTGGAATGTGTTGTACTTGTTATTTTAGGAGCGAAGGCCATTTCCTTTGATCGAAGGCGGGGTCAGCACCTCATGCGCTCTAGGTGCATGAAGATAAACAGTTGTCGGGAAGGGATGAAGATTGTGACATTATCATACGACTATTATATGCCCTTGGGCGATGTGGCTTCTAGATATGATCTCATTCCTTCCTTTCTTAAAAATATAAACCATCACACTTCCCACAACTCTTCACCACCTCCTATCACGATAACTATACCAATCCACATCGCACACCCCCCCAAATAAACACGCACAAACCCAAACCGTCAAACGCCACCAACCTCCCAAAATGGCCCTACCAAAGCTTGAAACCGCATCCATCGCGCCCCGGCCCCCACCCACCCGTCTAGAGCAACTCAAGCTTCTTGACATGAATCTAAAAGCGTACGGCCCGATTCTCGGCAGACTTTTCGAATTCACAATGGTCTCGTCGCTAGGAGCAATGGCGATAGTGGGCGTGGTGACGCTACTACTATATGTCATAGGGGGGGCGCTGTGCCTGTTGGTCCAGGGGGTGAAGCTGGCTATGGCTTGATGGAGGTATGGCGGTTTGCTCGCGGAGCGCTTTGAGGGTATGAGCGGCTCTTGTTAAAAGACGGGGGTGGGTTGGAGGGGAAGGAGGCAGTATCCATCGTATGACGATTATGTATCGCCGGTTTATGTGGCTTCTAGTTATCACCTCATTTCGTCCTAGGAAATAAATACAAGGAACCACACCCCCCGCGCCCATTCCTACAACCTCTACATCAAAAGTCACTCCCATAAACTCTCAAAACGCCAGACACCTCCCAAAAATGGCTCTACCAAAACTCGAAACCGCATCTATCGCGCCCCGACCCCCACCCACCTTCCTAGAACAACTCCAACGCCTCAACGAAAATGTAAAGGAGAGCACTCCCGCCCTCCAAGAACTCTTTGGTCTCGCTGTAGGCGCGTTGCTGGGGGCGGTGCTGGTGGTGGGCCTGGTGACGCTCCTTCTACTTAGCATAAGGGCGGCGCTGTTCGCGCTATACCAGGGGGCGAAGACAGCCATGAAGAACTCATAGCTGTGGTCATCACTGGCTGGAATAACAGTTACAGCTTTCTCGGTACGAGCTTTTGGGAGATGGAGAGACAAATGGTTGTCGGAAACGATGGGGGTTGGAGGAAATCGGGCGGAAGCACTACCGTATGATAACTATGCGACGTCAGATCATGTAGCTTCAGTTCTTATCTCCCCCATTCTTTCATTTCCTAGAAACAAATATAAGGAACCAACACGCCACCCACTTCCGATCCTATAACCTCTGCGAGAACCCATTACCATCTCCAAACTGAGAATCTACCCCTAAACTCTACAACACTAGCAACCTCCCGCAATGGCCCTATCGAAGCTCGAGGCAGCATCCCTCGTGCCCCCACCCCAGCCTCCACCATCGCCTACCCTCCTAGAAAGGCTCAGACGCCTCGACGCGAATATAAATCAACACACCCCCGCCCTCCAGAACATCTTCGTATTCGTGCTTGGCGCGTCACTGGCGACGGTGGTGATGGTAGGCGCGGTAACGCTGGTGCTATTTAGCGTAGGAGCGGCGTTGTTCGCGTTGTACCAGGGGGGGAAGACAGCTGTGGAGAATTCATAGCTATGTTCATCTCCTAGAATGCTAGCTGCGCCTTGCTCGGTGCTAGAGGACTAATGGTTCTCGTAAATGATGGGGGTCGGGGAGGGGGGTCAAAGGAAGAAGTATCATACGACCACGCCGGATCGTACGACTTCTAGTTATCACCTCACTCTTTCCTTTCTTGGAAATACATATAAGAAACCACACACCACCCACGTCTTCTCCCACCATTTCTGCCAGAATAGCCCTATTGCCGCCTTTAAACCAAAAATCGACAACACCAAACATCCAAACACAAGCAACCTCCCAAAACCAGCAAAAATGCACACCCCCCAAGCCGCCGCCCACAACTTCAGCCCTCCCCCCTCCGTGCTTCCACCACCATGTCGGCCGCCCTGCTTCTTATGCCGCAAAACCCCGCCCGCCCCAGCAGAGCCCGCCACCAGCCTGCTCGAGAAACTTGAGCGCCACGAGAAAACACTAAAGGCGTATGGGCCGGTTTGTGTAAGACTATTTGAACTGGGGCTGCACGCGGGGTTAATGGTGATCTTGGGGACGATCATGGCGACTCTCGTGGTGTTATGTGTGGGGGGTGCATCGGCCCTGTTGCTGTGCCTGTTGGTTGAGGGATTGAAGGCTATTGTGAGCTGATCGGAAGACGGAGGAAGAAGGAAGGGGTATCGTATGAGGGTTATGTGTCGCCAGATCAGATATGACCTCATCCTTCCTAGAAATCAATATAAGCCACCACCATATCACGCAACCCATTTCCTACAACTACCAATTACCACCACCAAACAAAAAACAAACCACAACGCCAAAACACCCGTCCGTGTAAGACTATTCGAACTCGTGATGGATAAATTGTATCTATTTATCTCGGGGTTGGCGACGGGGGCGGCCGTGGGATTAGTCGTGGTGGTGGTGGTGGTGGTCCTGTCGGTTCAAGGGTGGAAGTTGGTTAGGGGTTATCGAAAAGGGACGAGGGAAGGGGTGCCGTATGAGGATTATCAGTCCTCGAACCATGTGTCGTCGCAGCAGGAATCACCTCATTCCCTCCTCCCCTGAAAATGGATATAAAGGACCTTCGCACCACACAGCTCTCCTCCCACCAGAACCGCCATAACATTCACCACCAAC
Source organism: Pseudogymnoascus sp. VKM F-4519 (FW-2642) (assembly GCA_000750935.1). Taxonomy (NCBI): domain Eukaryota; kingdom Fungi; phylum Ascomycota; class Leotiomycetes; order Thelebolales; family Thelebolaceae; genus Pseudogymnoascus; species Pseudogymnoascus sp. VKM F-4519 (FW-2642). The sequence goes on from JPKD01001133.1 coordinate 15,275, forward strand.
CGCAAGCGCACCACCCCCAACCTCTCAACCCACCATCAAACCCATCAAATATGGTCCCCCCAAAGCTCGAAACAGATTCCATTGCGGCACTACGGCACTATCTCTTAAAAGCGCCAAACCCGTCAAACCCGTCAAACCCGTCAAACCTGCCAAACGCACAAAACCCCCCCTCACCCTCCTCGAGAAACTTGAGCACCTGGAGAGAACTCTGAAATTGTACTCGCCTGTCTGTGAAAAGCTATTTGTATTCGTGGTTTGCGGGTCGCTTATGTTGATCACGGCGTTGATGGTGGTGTCGCTCTTGGTGTTTTGCATTTGGGTTGCAGTGTATTTCTTTGTCGAGGGGGTGGCGATGGCCGTGGTCTGGTTAAAGGGGGGGTAAAGGGGAGGGGTATCGTATGAGGATTATGTCTCGTCAACAGACCATGTGCTAGAATATTAGTTATCACCTCATTCCTTCCGTTCCTGGAAATAGAGATAAATCACCACACCGCCGACTTGTTCTTGCAACTTCCTTAAAAATACCACTCACAATCCCAAAATCCACCCCTTACCTCTGAACTCTCAAATACGACCAACCTAATAAACAAGCTACAATGCACAACCCCCCAACCACCACCGGCGCCCAACTCCTCGCGCCTCCTCCCTACCAACTATCATCTCGCCAGACGCACAGCCGCGGGACCCAAACCGACTCCCCTCTACCACAAGCAGCCCCTCGCAAACGCCCCACCACCCTCCTAGAAAAAATAAATCTGTGCAACAACATACTGGATGAGTACCTTCCGGCCTTAATGGAACTTATGATGCGCACAATGGTTGGGCTCTTGATGCTGGCGTTTGCGGTCATTCCGCTTGTGATCGCGTTTATGGCGGTGTTCGGGTTTGGGGCGTGGAGGAGATGAGGCGGTGGGTAGTATGGAGTCTGTGATTGTTTGGTTCTGGGGTGGAAGGTGGTCGTGGGGTGATAGAAAAGGGGGGGAGGGGGGGTGTCGTAGGAGGATTCCGCGTCCTCGAACCACGCGCCGAAGGAGTAGCTAGATATCTCCTCATTATTCCCTTTCATAACCACCCACCCATACCACCAACTTCTTCTTCTTCCTACCCATTACCAACACACCCCAAACCCACCACTTCCATCTATCCAACGCCAACCAGCAGCCCTCATAAATAGCGCACCAATGAACCCCCCAACCTCCCTCTACAACTCCTCCGCCCAATACCCCGCCCCTACGCCCCCCTTAAACAAGCAGAATGATCAACCCCTCCGCAACCACCAGTGCCCAACTCCCCCCACCTCCTCCCTACGACTCACGTCCTCCCTACAACCCTCTTCCTCAATACAGCCCACGTCCTCCCTACAACCCACATCCTCCCTACAACTCACGTCCTCCCTCCAACCGACCTCCTCCCTACAACCCACCACTCCACCAAACGCAGCGAGGCATCCAAACCAGCCCCTCCATCTACACACCCCCCCCCCTCAGCTTTCTCC
>JPKD01001140.1:0-60638 GCA_000750935.1 Pseudogymnoascus sp. VKM F-4519 (FW-2642)
TGGGGGGGGGGGGGATTTCTCCACGTAGTCTCCGGCGTGTTTGAAGCCGACGACCCCGCTATATTAAACATTTAAATACTGGTACCCCGCACCGAACATCGCACCCCTCTCCAAATCACTTAGATTATTGTTTCGCCATGTCAGTCCCAGAGCAGTTTAAGTTGAACACGGGGGCATCCATCCCTGCCGTCGGATTGGGTAAGAAGAATCATATCTCGATGTATGGTCGCCGCTGACTCTTCATGCAGGCACATGGCAGGCCAAGCCTGGAGAAGTTGGCAATGCCGTTCTCCATGCGCTCAAATCGGGATATAAACATCTTGATTGCGCTTTGATCTACCAGAATGGTTGGTGAGGTGATCGCAAGTTGTGAATCATGCTAATGGCTTGCGTCAGAGAAGGAAGTTGGCGATGCAATCAATGTCTCCGGGGTGAAACGAGAGGATATTTTCATCACTAGCAAAGTGTCAGTATTCGACGCCTGGGCTGCATATCCTCGGCTGATTGTTTTTAGGTGGAACACTCACCAAAACTGTGTCGCCGAAGGCCTGAAGCAGTCTTTGGAGGCACTTCAGACCGACTACCTTGATTTATACTTGATCCACTGGCCAGTGTAAGTCGCGTTCATGAAGTTACCATTCTGTTATTAATATAAGATTTCAATAGCCGACTTGTACCAAACGAGACATCCGCCCTCTTTCCCACAAACCCAGACGGGAGCCGTTCAGTCGACAGGTCTTGGAATCAGCAGGATACATGGAAGCAGATGGAGGAGGTGTATAAATCAGGTGAGTCTAAGTTATTTACTCATCGGCCAAAGCTAACGCCGCATAGGCAAGGTTAAGGCAATCGGCGTCTCGAATTGGAGCATCCCATACCTTGAAGACTTGAGCAAGACCTGGACGGTTGTGCCAGCGGTGAACCAGGTCGAGCTCCACCCATATAACTCTCAACCACAACTTAAGAAGTGGTGTGAGGACAAAGGAATCCTACTCCAAGCCTACTGCCCACTTGGATCAACCAGTATGTTTAATGTGCTTCTATCACTTCACAACTAACATATTTGTAGGCTCTCCTCTTCTCAGTGACCCCGAAATTGTTGCTATGGCGGAAAAATACAAGGTTACACCCGCGACGATTTTGATTTCGTACCAAGTGAACAGAAGCTGCATCGTACTTCCGAAATCCGTCACCCCAAGCCGCATCGAAGATAACCTCAAGGTTATCCATATTGCGAAGGAAGACATGGATGTTCTGGAATCTATGGCTGCCAACGGCAAGCAGCAGCGCGTCAACACTCCATTATGGGGACATGACTTGGTAAGCCTATATTAGCTTCTTCGAGACTCTGCTAACGTCAATTCTCCAGGGCTTCAACGACTGGTATGGTCCCGGTAACAAGGACGCGCCAAAGAAATAGATTTTAGATTTTAGATTAGATAACTGAGGTGGATGATACTACTTGAAGAGCCACCTTGATTTCACTGCCTTACAACGCGTGCTCAGATAATGAGTATGTTATCACGGATAAGAAGATAATTACAGATCCAATAGTCGAAATAGAGTGATGATACACACCATGATTATTTTCAGCCCAAGTAAATTAATATAGGCGCCTTGGGTAACGTATTTCACATACGAGCTGCGCACGACAACACCAACACGTCAACTTGACAAAAGTCAACTTATGGCAACGCCAACTCAAGCTAAATCCTCTAATCGAGAGGGTAGAATACTGTTAGCTATTCAAGCACTCAAACAACATCAATTTAATAGTGTCCGAGCTGCTGCAATGTCGTACGATGTATCACCAAGAACTCTTCCCAGCAGAATGAATGGAATAACTTCCCGACGCGACTCTACCCCTAACTTACAAAAGTTGACTACGTACGAAGAGTCAGCTCTTGTTCAGTATATTCTCGACTTAGATTCATGTGGATTTCCACCCTGGCCACAAGCTGTACAAGAAATGGCTGACCTTCTACTATCTGAACGAGGCAAGAGCCCTGTTGGGAAGAACTAGACTACTAACTTCATAAAGCATCGTACGGAAATTAAAGCAAAGTTTAGTTAGAAGTACGATTATAAACGAGCAAAATGTGAAGATCTAAAGATAATTAAAGAGTGGTTCTCCCTCATACAAAACATAGTTGCAAAATATGGAATCTTAGAGCAGGATATCAACAACTTTGATGAAGCAGGTTTTGCAATGGGAGTTATTGCTACTACAAAGGTAGTTACAAGCTCGGAATTAAAGAGTAGTCATGCGAAGACTATACAGCCAGGAAATAGAGAGTGGGTGTCAATTATCTAAGGTGTCAATTCGTATGGATGGGCACTCCCGCCATTCATCATTTTTAAGGCGCAGAACCACCTCTCTGCTTAGTACGAGGACTCAGGATTACTAGACGATTGGGTGATTACTCTAAGTGAGAATTGGTGGACTTCAAATTCAATTAGGTACAAGTGGATTCAACACTTCGATCAGTATACAAGCACTCGCACCCTATCGCCTTCTTATTCTCAATGGACATGATGTTACAAAACTGGAACTAGCTACGAGTGCATAGCTAGAGCGCTACCCGCTTAGCCGGTTGCCGCCAGCTCGGCCAACCCGCTAGGCCTAGCGAAGGGGCAGCTCCTGAAAACAGGTTTCGGTGAGCAGTAAGTCTGGCTCACGGAATGATTGGGCCGGTCAAATGGAAGGTTGCCATCCTAGGAGTAGTCTATGTAATTAGTTAGGGGCGAGGCTTACTGTCCGCCCTACCGAAGCCACTGACCCCACCTCATAAAAGGGGGCCAGAGGCCCCCAGGTGGAGGTCAGGCTTCAATGAATAGTCTGACCGACAGTATTATGAGAACTACGTTCTACGTCTACTACGTGACTCTGCTCTTGTGATACTGGCGGCCGGGCAGCCACCTAGGCGCTAGTCAGCTACGTTGCTCACCACCCAACTACCAGAGAACCTCCGTAACACATGAGAGCCACCTCTCAGCTCAATTTCAGCACTACTGTACAGAACAGAAGATAATCACTCTCTGTATGCCACTACACTCGTCACACATACTTCAGCCGCTTGACGTTAGCTGCTTTGCTCTACTAAAGCTTTCATACGGACGTCAGATTGAAACCTTCCTACGGAACCGGCTAAACCATATTACGAAGCTTAAGTTTCTCTCTGCATTCAAAGAAGCATTCAAAGCTACGTTTACAGAGCAGAACATTAAGAGCAGATTCCGAGCTACAGGACTAGTTCTGTACGAGCCATAGAACGTCCTCTCTTAATTGAATCTACACTTAAGAACTCCGACTCCTCCTATAGTTAAGAGTAACAATTAGACTTCAAAGACTCCTTAAGCTATAAGGGAGCTTGATTTTCAAACAGAGCATATTAAGAACTGTGTTATATAACATTAGAATAGCTCTCCTACCTCGATTAATGATGCTATTAGCTGCCTTGTTAAAGGGGCGTAAGTTATGATGCATTCTGCTGTTCTACTTAAGGCAGAATTAAGGCTCTACAAGTGGCAAATGAACAGAAAAAGAGGAGGGAAAGGAAGCGCAAGATGCGTATAATGCAAGGGGTAGTCTCTCCGTACGAGAAGGAGAGGATATCCTTCAGAGTGCTGAGGTTGATGCTCAAGTCCGTACAGAGGTAGCAAGTGAGACTACTTGGCAGGTGGGTTCTACAGGCCGACAGAAGCGCTGTGGCATATGTGGTATTATGGGCCATAATTCTCGTACGTGTGAGAGGCGCCAGGAATCAATTGCAATTGAATAAGGGTCATTATGTAGGGTAGTGGTGGTGTAGTAGTAGGAATAGTCAATTTTTGGTGTTGTCGTGCGCAGCTCGCTTGTGTGCGCAGCTCGTATGTGAAATACGTTATATGGAAATAAAGCGACAAAATCGGCCCCGCGCATTCGTTTCCTGGCGACGTGCGTCAGAGCCAGGCACACGAGCTGCAGTCCTCAACCATATCCACTGCCAGTGCCAAAAGAAACTGGAAATATAGGTACTTGTACAAGGGATCAAAAGAGCTCAAAAGTAAGCTCGTCGCTCCCTACCCATACGTCATGTGGAGAACCCGGGCCTAAAATGCGCATTTCCCACGGAGACGGGCACAAAATGCGGGGAACGCGGGGAAACGTGAGATTTTCCCCACCGGGCAATTCAAACACCCCTTGCATGTCAATGCTGCTCTGTAGGTTGACTGCACCCCGCAGTCCCCCACACTATTGACTGGCATGGAGTAAATATATATATATCTCTTGACCGAGCCGTCAATCGCAATGACCATTTTCAACAGAGAGCTTCCAGCACATCCGAAATGGACAAGGAAACTGTTACTCATCACGAGCGCGCCTCGGCACATACCATGGCGCTGTTTGTCGAGGATGCAGAGTTAGAGAAGAGGTATTGTATTACGCAAGGAGTGTGATGAGAGAACAACTGCTTATAAGTTTGTAGAATTCTTCGGAAGGTTGATCTTCGCCTGATTCCGCCGTTGTTCATTATGGTGAGTTCTCCCTGACAAGATGGCTGAAGTTTCGCTGACACTCCATTTTTGTAAGTATATTCTCAATTGTAAGAAAATACACTCCCATTTGATTGGATTGAAAGCTGACCAAATTCCCCTCCAAAGATCTTGACCGAAATAAGTAAGCATTAATATGACTACCGTAAGACCGTTGGCTAACCACCTTCACAGTATCGGAAATGCCAAAGAAGCTGGGATGCAAAAGGACTTGAAGCTCACGTCATCTGATTATTCTCTCGCTCTCTCCATTTTCTTCGTCGGATATCTCCTTCTGGAGGTTCCCAGCAATATGATACTCAGCAGGACGAGGCCCAGCCTGTATCTCCCCTCTATCATGGTTAGTCCCCCTTTCTCCATCTTTTGCGATGTGACACATACTAATATCATCCAGTTGATCTGGGGCTGCCTCGTGTAAGTTGAACGCCTACAAGCACAGCTCAATCTTTTTAACAACGAAGCCCAGTATTGCCTATGTGGGTGTAAACACCAAGGAAGCTCTCGTTGGACTCCGGTTCTGCCTTGGTCTCGTGGAGGCAGGGTTTTTCGTAAGCGCCGCCCCGCTACCATACCCCTACCAAATATTAACCAAGAAATAGCCTGGAGTACTCCTATTCATGAGCAATTGGTACAAGAAAACAGAGCTAGCTCGTCGCTTCTCGATTTTCTACTGCGCCTCACTTGTATCTGGCGCCGTTGGAGGTCTCATTGGTTAGTATGCAGTTGTCCACCTGTCACTCCAATTCTGATGTGATTGTCTTAGCTGGATTGATTGTGGACCATATGCAGAACCGCGGGAGTCTGCCAGCCTGGAAGTGGTTATTCCTGAGTCAGTATAACCCTCCCACTCGCTGTCGTTCTCTTCTGATAAACGTCTAGTTGAGGGTGTCATCACCATAGGATGCGCAATTATCGCAATGTGGGACCATCCAATCTCACCAAGCAGCAAAAAGCTAACAGCCGTGCAGGTTCATCCTCCCCGATTTCCCCGCCACAACAAAGTGGCTCACAGACGAAGAGCGCGAGTACGCCATCCGCCGCTTGGAAGAGGATAATAACTCGAGTCAAGCTGAAGGCATTTCTCACCTCCAGAGCTTTTTGCGCGCTGCTAGGGATTGGAGGTGAGCATTTTCGCAGACCAGCATAATGGATTTTCTCTAATCCCAGTCTAGAACGTGGTTATTCGTGCTTGCTCAAAGTTTGTGCACATGCGCTGGCACGATCACGTACTTTATCCCAACGTTGATGAAGAGTTTGGGTTACAAGGGCAACAAGATCCAATATGTATGTTTCGTCTCCTCCATTCTTTGATATATTGTACTAACCGGTATTCAGATGACAATCCCAATATGTAAGCACCGCACTTCTTTATCTTGGCCGCTCTAATCATAATCTGTAGACTGCGTCGCCCTCGTCATAGTCCTCATCTGCTGTTTCTCATCAGACCTCCAAAACGAGCGCCCCAAGCACATCATGGTCATGGCCCTCATGTCGACCGTCTCCCTTATAATCGTCGCTGCTATTGAGAACCCAAAAGCTCGATACGCTTTTCTGGCATTTGGTAAGTGAGTCTAATAGTTTAATGGGACGGCATTTAACATCGTCAAATTTAGGAGCGGCTGGCATTTGGTGTTGCAGTCCGTTGACTCTTAGTTACTTGTCAAACATTATCTGTCGTCCGATGGAGAAACGCGCTGTTAGCATTGGAATTGTCAAGTAAGTCTCTCATTTTATGTTGATCTACATCAGCTAATGTGTTCTGTAGTGCTCTGGCAAACTTATCCTCCATCTAGTAAGTCTATCAAGCCCACTTTCCAGTCCTGCTACGAAACCTGAGCTAACAAGTGACCGCAGCGGATCATACATCTGGCCCTCCAGCAGCGCCCCAAAGTACATCCCCGGATTCTCCGTTAGCACTGCTCTGATGGCATCTTGCATCGCCAGTGCTTTCGCTATTATGGTGCTTACCAAGAAGTATCCGTATGAGTTGACGGAGGATGGAGGGGTTAATGAGGCGGCACGCTCTGCGATGCCGGAGAAGGTTGAGGAGGTTTGAAGAGATTCGGTTTATTGTATTGTCGTGTGACTGAAACATCGTTGCATAATGCTTGGAATATATATTTCTCGGCCCAGGTGGAAGTAGTTGGGAGTAATATTATGAATTCTCCAGTGTGTCATTCTTAAGAACATATCGTGATTGGACTTGCTGCCCGTAAACCGGTTTGCCTGCTCGCGAAACTAGTCTGGAACATATATTAGATACTTGTTGTCGAACAAATGATGCAGTTTATACTGAAGTCAGACCACTACCAATACATTTGCCAAACGCTGCCTGGGTCATAACATCTCGTATAAACATTAAGCTAGTGATATCTGCCAGTCCAATCCCCTCTATAACCCATCCCAGTCCGTCTCGCCACTAGTCCATAACAATTCCAACAACTCCCTAATCCTAGCCACATGCTGAAACTTCATCCACCACTCAAGTTAGCCAAGCCTGGAGCTTATGAGGGTGATTTGTGGCGAGAAATTGTCGGCACTGTGTACGAAGGGGATGGCGATGATCCTGCGAATAAAAATATCCTCGTCTCTGGCAACAAGGCTGTTCTTACCCGGTACTCGACTGGTAAAGACAGGATTGATCGACAGCTCACTCTCGAACACGCCGCTGCGTACAAGCACTACCACGCGTGCTTGATGCGAACAATTCTAATCGGCGGTATCACAAAGCTAGCACGACGAATGCATGAGGTCAACGTTTTGCAAATGGAAGCTTGTTTGGAGGCACTCAAGCCCGGCCGAGAAATTGGCGACGTGTTTGAGGCTTATGCTCGAGTTGCGGATGAAAATGGATTAAGCGATCAACGATTCAACTCCTGCGGATACAGCTTGGGTGCTATTTTCTCACCCACCTAGATGGACTTCCCCATGTTTGTGAGAGGTCAAAATGTTGTTGCGAAGGTATGGATGGTATACTTTATTCATATCATCCTCATGGACAAGGCTACGAATACCGGTAGCTCTATTGGGCAGACTGTTGAGGTCACCAAGGATGGCTGTGTTTCACTGTCCAAGTTACCATTCTGTCTTACACGAAAGCAGACCATAGCTGCCTGGAAAAAGATCAAGAAGGAGGACTATGGGTTCATGTAAAGCGTAGTCCGAAGGGTCTCACGGAGTCCAGGGAACCAGGTCAGGAGGCAGGAAGGTATCGTATTCTGTAATACCAACAGGCTACGTAGATACAGCGACTATTAACTAGAGAGCCTTCCTCTAAGGCCTCTAGTCCTACTTCTATCTTCTTCGTGGCCCCTAGGACGAGCCGCCGCTCTACAGTAGGGCTTCCCTGGAGTTGGGGCCCCTACGTGAGGCCACGTGACCTGCCGCCTTACAGTTCACCGCTAATGAAGAGGATGACGGCGAGAACATTTAAGATGTTGAACTCTCTGATGGCGAGGATGAGGATTATGAAGTTGAATATGATTTCAACAACTACAAACCTGCAGTTGCGCTAGGTAACTTTACTTAAATGCTTAAGGGTTTGCGAGAAGGGTAGCAAAGGAATGAAATGCTATTTTTAGATGCAATTTAATTTAAGAGACAGTCGCAAGATTTCGAGGACTTAAATGTTGCTCTTCAGCTATGAGTAGCTTAGAGGAAAACTTATGTAATATTACCCCGCATACAAATTCCAAATAGAGGTTGTCAAGAGCGAAGCAGACTATCGAAGCAGTTCGGCCCCCAGGACTTTTGCTCATGTAAGCGGCTTTATCCCCTTTATGCTAGCCCTACTTGTGTCTTGATTGGATATTGGCTTCTCGGTTGCACATGTACGAGATCATTAGGACCAGCAAGTGTAGGTGGAAGCAATCTCTTCGTTCCTGCACAAAACATCCATCTTGGGGATTTTTGACGCCCTAGCATGGAATTCATTAAGTACGAGTAGTTTTACTATAGTATTGTGTACTATATAACGTACTCCATATGCGAGTGAAACACCTAAGCGAGTGAAACACTGCATTTTACACCAAAAATCACAAATTTCGTAACCTACTATCTCAACAACCCTTTAATAATAAGTTATAAAAATATAATATTAGCTTTTTATAAGCATTTAAAGCATTCTACTTGATTTTTAAAGCAATTAGTCTAGCAGTTATTGAGATACTAAGAATTAGGTTAAAAGTAGGGGCCAAAACTCAATATCTTTAGCAACTATAACGCTAATAGCTTTGAAAATCAAATACAGTACTTTGAGTACTTGTAAAAGGCTAAGATATATTTTTATAACTTATTATTAAAGGGTTGTTGAGATAGTAGGTTACGAAATTTGTGATTTTTGGTGTAAAATGCAGTGTTTCACTCGCTTAGGTGTTTCACTCGCATATGGAGTACGTTTTAGAAATTCAGCCCACTTAATGATACCCGGTCTGCCAAACCAATGCCTAAGGCTCCTCACGTATCTCTAGCAGACTCCCTTTGAATTTTTTTTAGCATAGCTTCAGAGCTTGGTCTGCTGATTCATCGTTAAACTACTAGCGTGAAAATAGGGTGTGTTCAGCACAGCAACGGGGCTACAACGGAGGTGCTACAACGGCCAGTGCGATAGCACAGCGTCTGTCACAGCCCAAGTGGGGTAAAGCCGCTCCTGGGTAGGCACATGCGTTTTGGCACGCCTCGCGTGCTGACACAACTGTGCTAGCACGCGAGGTGTTCTAGAGCGCGAGAGTTGCTGTAAACTGCGTGCTGACCCTAATAAACCCGTAGCACATTTGGGTCAAGCCCAGTCGTGTGCCAGAAAAGGTGGACTACCGGACCCATACTCGACCTTGAGGCAACGTGTCTGTGCCGAGAGATATGTTCTTCGCTTGCAGCCTCGTGTCTACAACTCATGGCCGAAATGCACAAGACTCGTCCGTTTCCCCATCTACACTACCAACAGAATCATATCATTTATGAAGCCTTAAGCCCAAAGTCTAACTGTGGCTGGAGTGGTGCATGTGTCGTGACTACCCGCCCGCTCTAGCAAGGCTGCGCCTCAACCAGCTGAAAACAAGAAATGGCGAGCCCTCAACTATAAGTTCATCGCTATCCCCCTCTGTTCTCTCATCGCTCCTCCCTCCACATCCACCGACACATCTGGCACACCTCGCCTCCCATCGTGTTAGCCTCCACGATAACACAGGCCGGCATCACAACCCTCTGACTACAGCCTTATCTCTCGTGAGTTTTCGCCTTCAGAATCTACTCCGTATTTGATGATAACCGTATTATCTTAGCACATCTCAGACTACTGATATTGAGTAATATAGTAATACATACATCACGACGATAACCCCTCGTACCAGTTAATATACGTAATGGGTGACACACCTTTTTGCCGCCTTCCCTGCGAAATATACCTAGAAATAGGCTCCAATCTCAAAGCCTCCCACCTTGCAGCCTTTATACGAACATGTTATCTCTGCTATGACTATATGCAAGATATGCTCTATGACGTTGCCGGCACTTATACACTCAACCCAGACAGACAATATAAGGCAGCCAACCCAGACATACAATATAAGGCAGCCAACCCAGACATACTATATAAGACAGCCAACCCAGACATACTATATAAGACAGCCAACCCAGACATACTATATGAGAAGAAAGCAGTGCTCCAATGGGCAGCGATGAAACCAAACCAACGCAAATACACACTCGCTGCTTTGTTAAGGAAGGGAGCAAATATCTATGACAAAGGCGTGCTCGGTACACTCTTACACGATGTAGCAGCTTTTGGTGGCGAAGACGCTACAAAACTACTTGTCAGAAATGGTAGAGCTAGCTTTTCAATTGCAAATTGGACTGTAGAGGCATGGTTTCCCCAGTATCGAGCGGCGTAATCTAGGAACGGGTTCTGCATAATCCTACGCTCGAAGTCCCTGTCGCTATTGCAGTGACCAGTGTCAAATGTTTGGAATGAAAGATAAATTAGACATACTAACACGATTTCTTCTTGAGCTTTAGGATTCCAAGCTTCTCGCATACGCTCAAAGTATTCTTGCGTAGTGTAGTGAACTAATCGAATGACGTCGCTTTCCTCATCGACAGCAACGAGGCCCGCGCAAACAGAGATCATGTCTTCAATGTCTGGAATATTATCTTCATCCAGTTCTGACTCGTCTACCTCAACAGCAAGGGCATGAGAAAGCTCTTTAGTAGTGAGTTGTCTCTCAGCATAGGTAATCCAAGAAAGCACTCTCCTTGCTAGTGCAGATTCCTCAGGTAATTGGCCTTCAATTCTCTCAATCGGCTCATCGTATGCTTTGCTGGGTGCTATCGAGCCTTTAGGAAGATTTTTGAGAGTGGATCTGATCTCTTTTTTTGTCATTTTACCCCGTAGCGAATCTACATGGAGGCGAGCAAGAAGAAACCTTACGTATAGTAAGCTACAGTATTTAGGATAGGACAAAACACTCACATGCCGGTTACTGCCAGGACGATCCCGTCTTGTATTTCTGTCTGCAACTCAGGATCACGCTGAACGAGACATCTTTACGCTTTGAAAAAGCGTAAAGATGTCCCTCTCACTACCCTCTACCACCGTGACCATGGGCGACCCTCAAACGAAGAGAAGGCCGAAGGCCAACTATACCTCACTCCGTCAGAAGAGAAAGCCCTTGAAAAGCATCTGAAACTAACATCTGACCTCGGAAATCCTGTGCGAATAAAGTTTATACCCTCACTCGCGTTTAGCATTGCACGCCAACGTTCCACGACAGATAAAGCGATCAAGCCTCTAGGCAAGAACTGGCCTCAAGGCTTCCTAAAGCGTCATCCAGCACTCAAATCAAGGAGACTGAGGGCGATGGAATGATAAATCCCTCTAACATGGATAGGATCGAGGCTTGTGGTGGCTAATCTCGATAAGCCAAATCTTTTGACAAAGGATCTGTGGGTGGATTCTGAGGAGTGGGAGGCTCAGACATTTAAATGCTTCCAAGCTAAGTCAGATAAGAAGTCTGTGGGCGAGGAAGATGATGACGACGATGATGAAGATGATGAGGAATACGAGGCCTAGGAAGAAAGTGATAGGGATGATTTTGATGAAAGCGAATTCTTTGATTCGTTGTATAAGATGTTTTAGTAAATAGAGGCACAATGTTGTTATTTGATATATCTATTGGTGTCCGGAATTAAACCTTGCATATACTCGACGGAAGCTACAACGTGTCAGTAGAGTTTTGGCTTTATTAAAAATTCTCACTAAGTCTAACTAAAGCTTGTGTTATTTGATAGTGTAGTGATCAAGGTCTAAAGAAGGCCTAAAACGAGTAAAATTGTAGGCTCATTAAGTGAGAGGCATCGTAGCGTCCCGGACAACGGCAACTTGACAAAATCCTTAGCGACCCACTCTATAACACAAATCAAAGGCGCAACAACAAAAATGTCCATTAAAAGGTCTAATAGAGATAGATACAGAAACGAAATGGCGTCCACCTTATGGATTACTTGCGTAAACTATTGTTGACTCTTTTTTTTTAATGGGAAAGTTGCAGTTCAATATGGGCTAAGAAAGACAGGATCTGGTTTAAGGGGTCTTAGAAGGGGTGCAGTCGATTACATTCTTGCTGTTAGCAATAGCTAGAATGGATGTCATGTCATTTCGAGTGGTAACTTCTACTTGCTGCGCTAAGTTTTAATAGTAAGGGTAACTTGGGAGCAAGATTGACTTGAGTGCAAGGGTAACTTAAATGCAGGGTAACTTCCCCTTCGGCTGCTCTAGCAACCCCCCGCAGCATGGCCTCTACGCCACCTTCTCCTTCAATTGCACCACTACTACGCCTTGCCACTACAGTATCAAACAAGTACTCTTATGTGCGGCCCATTGTTAGTCCCCTGCAATTAGAGGCGTTGCGCCATTGGCGGCATTAGTGAACGCAACTCGCTTCCCTAATCACACTCTACAAAAAAGTAGACAACCGCTCGGCATTTCGCTTTGAGCAGATCGCCGAGCCCGATTCCCACAATAATTTGTAGTATTGTTCGATGGACATAAAGTCGCCGCTCCTCAGCTAGTTTTCCGCTGCTTTCATCCTCAGTAGTAGGGTCGATTCAAGCTTTTACCATTCTCCGAGTCATGTCAACCTTCGCCATCCTCGGCGCGACAGGTGCAACTGGTCAGCAGATTGTCAAGTTGCTCCTCCAAAATCCTGACGACAGCGTTCATCTCTACGTTCGAAACACAAAAAAGCTATTCGCCCTCTTTCCAGGCATTGAATCCAACAACCAGGCTCGCATCTTCCAGGGTAGCATGAACGATGCAAATCTCATTGCCTCTTGTATTGCATCAACCAGGGCAGTATTCGCCGTACTGGCCTCAAACGACAACATCCCGGGGATGACTATTGCGGTGGATTCTGCCGTCGCGGTACTCAGTGCAATGACCGTCCTAAGAGAGAACGATAAGTCCGCACCATTACCGCGAGTAGTGGTTTTGAGTTCGGTGACAGTCAATCCACTTCTGTACAAGAGCGAGCCGAAGATTATACATTGGATCGTTAATCATGCATTTTGGCACGTCTATCGAGATCTTGAGAATGCAGAAAAGCTCTATGGAGAGATACCAGAGGACGGCAGCCCGAAGCCAGATGTAAGGTTCGTGCATCCTGGCGCCATTGTGGAGGGTAATTGCAGCGGCTCTGTGATCCTGAGTCAGCAAAGTCACTCAGCGGTGGTGTCATATGGTGATGTTGCTCGTGCCATGGTGCAAGCTGGGGAGGATGCAGATCTGAAATGGAATAATGTAGGAGTCCTGATTGACGGTGGAGACCTGAGCTTCACACCTGGCATAGCTGTTGAGATTGCTGGGAGATTAGTTGAAGGATTGCTGTGGACCTTTGTACCTTGGATACCTAGGGTTGCTCGACGCCTGAGTATACTTTAGATTCTAGACATTTTCTGAGTGGTGCTCAATCTACATTTCCTCTACAAACAAGCCTAGCAAGCTTACTCGCCTATGCCCAACCGTCCTGTCACCCCTGACTGGTATTTAGTCAACTGACCTACTACTTCTCATGTGAAGGCCCTTTTGGCTGCTAATAGAATTGCGAGGGCCCGCATGTAGCCGGCCCACCCTGAGCGGACCCCTGCCTAGCTGGTGAAAGAAGTGCCTCTCCAACCCCGAACGCGCTTGCGGGATTCTGTCCCGTAATCAGCTTGCCGTCGCGATCCACCACGACGTGCTTCCCCCAATTCTCCGCGCCCCTCGGGTATCCTCCACCGCTGGCCTTGTTCAGCTCCGTCTCCAGCAAGAACGGCATCTCGACAGTACCTCCCATCGCTTCTTCCTCACTGTTTGAGAATCCAGTCACCTTGGCGCCAGAAAGGAACGGCGTGCCATTAGGGAGCTTCACAAAGGCAAGGGCAGCAGGGCCATGGCAGACAGCAGACACCATTTTGCCTGCTGCATAGAACTCGTTGATGATCTGGTGGGAGATAGGGTCCGTGGCTAGATCAAACATGGCTATTTCGACGTCAATGAAAATTCTGTATTATTAATTACAGAAATGTTGAGTTGGGTAGAGGAGGGCAACGCACGGCCTTAACCACCAACGTAGAAGAGCGCAACAAATTCTTCTGCCCTGCCAACAAATTTCTCCAGCTTCTCTGTCTTCTCATAGAGCGACTTCTGGTTGTTTAGGAAATCGATACTGATTTTATCGTCTTTGAATTCCTCAGTCGACGTAGGGTCCCTTTGGAGAGATGACCGTGATTTCGTGTGCGAGGCCAGGATATGATATAGATGTGCAAATTCAGGCTGTGAGGACGAAGAGATCTTAGTGGGGACTCTAGAGGCTGGAGACACGGGAGGGGCTTACTAGGTACCAGCCGGTACGTTTACCAGTAGGGTATTTGTCAACTGATGTCAGGACATCGAGAACTTTGGGAGCCATTGTGGAATTCTAGAGCAATTGAAGGCCGGGAAGTCGATCTGGTAACTCGCAAGTGTATATCAAAGTTCTAGGGGAACTGGATGGGATGTAGATCGGAGATTGCATCTAGACGCTAAATCTAGTGGTATTTATATAACCATCAACTGAGGCGTACCTATTTGCGGGTGCATAAAAAACGTTGGTTCGATTAGCGGGTCCACAACTTGCCGAGCGCCAGACGGAACAGGATGAAGTTCAGGACAAAAATGCTTCCTGATTAAGTTGCGATTATCCCTTGAAGCGAGCTCCTAGGGTTAAGTCCGATAGCTCGGACGGTTTAATCCGATACACCAGACTATCTTGTCGATTGAATCGGCTGGTGCAAAGCAAACTCCAATACATTGTCCTTCCCCATCAAACGCCGAACATGTTCTCTTCTAATACAAGCCCCATGCCTCCTTCTTACAAATTTATTCAGTATGCACCACCTAGGTCAGGCAATCTAACTTAAGCTTCAGGAATTGCCACGTAAGTGAGAGGGTTCAGCCCAAACGAATGGGTACGTGGCAGACCGCTTATATGCTTTAGTGACAACTAGGGGTGAATGATAGGCTCTTGCCTTCATATGATGCTGGGAAGTAGGTAGCGCCCGCTCTAAGAGTCTAAGCTGATTTAAAGTTTCCTCGGAACTGTGGTAAGTCACAGAGCCTCCAGAGGCCCAATCCAAGAAATCCGTACTTTTAAGCGGCCAAAGCATAGCTTCCAAGCATTGAATAGATTATCCAGTAATCCATGTCCGGCGTGGCCCTCAGTATATCAGCAACGTCCTTTGCTGTCTTCATTACGCCAACCTCTGCCATGTACTCCAAAGAGTGGATGACCCAATCTCGCAAGCCGTGGTCCGTCGAAAGCTGTCCAGCGATGTAAAGCGGGGCGATGAGCGTATAGCACTGTAGCTTTTGCAACGGTGAGAATGGCACCTGGTTATCTGGCTGAACCCCGGGCAGGATGAACTGGGGTATCGCAGCACAAATCTGACCCGCAATTTCGCTGATGGCTATAGCAGCATCGTATCTGGGAACAGATACATCACCAGGGCTATGCTTTAGGACCATGTCGTTAAGCATCATACGCACCGTCCGGATGGCGTTCCGGACTTGGGTAACAAAGTGGTCCAAGTAGATATCGTAGTAGTGGCCGAAGAGTAGTGGGTTTCCCGGAAGGAATATGCGCCGAGGTATCCAAGATGGTGGCAGCGTTCTTTCCAACTCTGCGAACCGATCGTCAATGTCTTTTGCCCTCTCGGCAACCTCAGACGAGCAGGTGAATCGGCAATTGTGAAGGTCAGCTTGTAGGTTTACCACATGAACCACGAGACCAGTGAAATCCCATTTGGCATTGTCGATATGGGAGGAGAGATCTTCGCGCAGGGCGATCAAAGTATTCGGAACTCGCATACGGGCCGCACCGCAACTGATGGTCAGAGTCACAACCAGGCGAGTGGCCAGCCGACGGCTGGTATAACTGGTCATAATTCTGTTTCTATAGCTCTTGACCAATGAAACTGCTCCCAGGACATGAGTCGTCCACGCCATGGAGCTCTGATGATCCCGGTTGACCATTTTCTCATAGAGATCGAGCAGCAGAACTGACTGGAGGGTCTCGTCGGTGGCGGAGAAGTCCGGCATGCGCAGAGCATGACCAACCCTCTGGAGAGCGACAACATATCTCTCATTTGCCAGATGTCTCAGGCTCGCAGTGTTAGACTGGGAAGATAGAAACGCTAAGCTAACTGCATCAACGCTTGCAGACAGATGGCCTAATGACGAAGCCTGTTTATAGAGCGCAGCCAGAACATCGTAACTCCGCGAGAATCCAAAAATATATTCAGAGAAGAAAGCCTGTCGTGCGCGAACGTCCCACCCAAGTTGCAGTGCCGTAGGCTTGACAGGATTGGCCAGGGTCTTCCGGGCTAGTGCCTTCTGCTTCGTGGAATAGGTCTCATCGCGGATGGTTAGTTGGTTAGGATCACGGTATCCATGACATAGTAGCTTCGCTCTTTGGCACTGGCTACAGCCTTTATTGTCCAGATCGCACTGTATCTAACGTCAGTCTTCCTAACAGTATGAATTGACTGTCTAACCTACTCGGAGTTTTCTCTTCCTACAGGGAAGGCAGTCGCTCGAAGGCTTTCCCCGATTGACCATCGCTTCAATGAGGACCCGCGTGTGCGAAGGTACTTGATCAGACGAAGACACACCAGCAGTATGGACTCAGCGGGGAAGCGAAACGAGCTGCATAATCTAATGTCGAAAACGGCATGCGTTCCGGTGACGCCAATCGGCTTATTTAAGGTTCCGAGAAGCATCAGTGAACACGCATTGTCGCTTGCGATTTCGGGCCGAAGTCGACGTTAAGTCCGGGTATGTGCGAGGGCCCTTAGCTAAGGATGTCACCGGAAGGCTAGTCTGATTAGGCTTAACGCATGTCGAAAACGGAATGCGTTCCGGTGACGTCAGTTGGATGATTTAAGATCCTGAGAAGCATTAGTGAGCATGCCTAACATCATGTCCGGCTATGCGCCTTAGCTGCAGGTGGTCAGCCACCGGAAAGCTAGTCTAATTAGGCTTAGGAAGACTAAGTGATGATATAGCTATAGGGATGAGACTGATGCAGTCCAAGGTTGAGAAGAATACACAAAATCCGTCCTCGCTCCTCGCGTATCATCCCAATACTTCAAGGAGAAAGAGAAAATTCTAGTAAAGTCGACGTTGCAATCCCACAAAACTCTGCAAGATGGCCTTTCAGTACAAGCGCGTCCTCCTCGTTGGCGCCACCTCTGGGATAGGAGCTGCTATGGCAGACAAGCTCATTCTCGAAGGAGCTAAGGTGATTGCCGTTGGCCGTCGTCAAGAGAGATTGGACGCATTTATTCAGAAGCATGGCCCTGAAAAGTCAAGCGGAGTCAGATACGACGTCACGGACAGAGCTGGGCTAGATGCTTTCGTGGACGGGTAAGGAGGTCTCATCGACATCACCATAGTTCCGTGTTTCTGAGCGATTCGGCTAACTGGCGAAAGAATCGTAAACAAGTACCCCGACCTCGACTGCATCTTCCTCAACTCTGGCGTCCAAAGCCAAGTTCGGCTTTCGAGACCGACAGAAGTCGACTTAGATGCCTTCCATGAAGAGATTAGCACCAACTTCTCTAGACTGGTGGATCTGTCGATAAAGTTCCTTCCCCATCTGCTGCTGAAGCCATACCCTACCGCATTGGTCATCACCGGCACTCTTCTCGCGATCGTCCCAGCTGTCACTATGCCAGCATACTCTGCTTCGAAAGCCGCTTTGAACGCGTTTATCTACTGCCTCCGTCGCCAGTATCAGGGGTCTAATACGAGAATCATTGAGATCTGGCCTCCTGTCGTGAAGAGTGAGTTGCCCCTCTCCTTTATGGACTAGTTCCACTTCGGGTCATTAGCTAAACTGTCCAAGCCGAGCTTCATGACTACATGGGGCATGAAAGAGGTCGGTCCTTCGGTATGCCTGCCGCGGAATTCATCGAGAAGGCGTGGTCGGAGCTTGCAGCGGGTTCGGACCATGTCATTGTTGGCTCTGCTGGACCTGACGAATCGTTCAAAGAAATTGTAAAGCTGCGTAGGCAGAATTTTGAAAATTTGTCAGACGTTTTGTTAGGCCACTTCGAGCTGTAATTCACATTGGACTGTCAAGACTCCTAGTCCAATTCTGTTTGCCCACTTGTGCAGACTATTGTAATACATCCGTTAGTGACCGGCTAGAGAAGTGTGACAGGATGCGTCTTTCTCTGTAAATACTCATGTATTGGACTTGGGCTCAGTAGCTTTCCTAATGGTGTTGCGGCTCATATCTGGTAGTTGGAGGTAAGGTGGAAGGATGTTGTCGCAAGTTCCGGAGCTCTTTGCATCATAAGCCTCGCTCGCATCCTTTCATTCGCCTTGAAAATCTTTAAAACTTTGCACATAGATAGGGGTTTGTCTATATAATACATAATAATATACATTTACTGCTGTAAACCCATTTTGGCCAAAATTTTGGTGGGTCCCTTGGTTGCTAAAGACTGATGCAAGCGTGGTTGCAATAGCTCTCTTTGAGGTGGTAATATTATATAAATCTATCTCCATGACACTCGTTAGTTCAGTCAATATATTCAGTCCTTGAACTAGCTGAACAATTTAGTTGCGCCACAGGTAGGTAGAAGACGAGAACATCGACCAATAGATACAGTATTTATTCATCCTATTTCACTGGCCTAATAAACACCAGGAAACAACTTGTATGGAACCCTTTTCTTATACGCGGCCCAAGAAGCACCGTACTATCAATCATTAGCACCAATGTCCTTATGAATAAAGACTAGCTTACTCTCTTCGTGCAGTACTCATCCAGTACAGGGACACCCCTATCCATAAAATCCCTCGCAAAGAAACCCGCAACGAATATTCCCCACATCCATCCTCCAGACGCAAGTGCATATGCTCCTCTCCAAAGAGTGTATGCGCCGTAATTGATGTGCCTTGCCAGTCCGAACAATCCGCCGGAGAAAGGCTTTCCGGCATTCTTTAGATCATTCTTGAAAGC
Organism: Pseudogymnoascus sp. VKM F-4519 (FW-2642); assembly: GCA_000750935.1. Taxonomy (NCBI): domain Eukaryota; kingdom Fungi; phylum Ascomycota; class Leotiomycetes; order Thelebolales; family Thelebolaceae; genus Pseudogymnoascus; species Pseudogymnoascus sp. VKM F-4519 (FW-2642). The sequence goes on from JPKD01001140.1 coordinate 19,077, forward strand.
CTTACGCTGTTGCTCCGAAATGACCTCCGTGAGCAACCCAATCAAGTATGCTACCGAACCAATTACCAGGAGTGGTGAAACTCCGCTGTCATTCTCAGTGAGGAGTAAAGGAGTAAACGCGTTGGCAGCAGTTGTGAGAGACATGATCGAGTTCACCGAGTTGAAGACGGTGTTAAAGACTGCGATTGTAACGGCACTCCCAACTGGCATTTCTTGCTCGGAGAGGAACACTAGCGCATAGCTCTGCTTAGTAGACGAGCCTACAGCCATAAAGAGTATGACCAGGGATTTAAGCGGCAGCCCGAGGGCGACAACGGGGGAATCAACCTTGGAAACATGCAGTGCATTGAGGAGAGGGTCTGCGAGCCAGCTAGCTAGGATGCCATACTGAAGGACGACGTCGAGACTGCGGAGGCCGATAAAAACAGACGTTCCGATTGGGGAGGAGCGTTTGATTCGCGAGACGTTGTCGCGTTTGGTCGACATGATGAAGGGTTGAAGGTGTGGCTAGAGAATCAAAGCTCGATGCTGTTTTGAGTCCAGGTTATGGTCATGATATGTCGTCAGAACTAATGATATCAGGAATCTAAGGTGCGAGGGCCTCCTTTATGCGGTGAATTAGATAGCTTCCTAAGCGAGGCTGCTTAGGAAGCTAGCCACCAACTGTCTACGATTTCTAAGCAATTTGGTTCGGTTTTCCACTTTTTGATATCGCTGGAATGGGAGACGACAGAGTTGCGCGGCTTCGTAAGCCAGTTGTTGTACCGGAGAATCCAGCTGGGAATCAGCTGGGAGCAGATTCAGAGGGGTGGGCGAGACATACACTACATCCCCTTCCGAACAAGCACACGCCCGGTAACTAGTGTTGCATTTCCTCGCTAACCTCAAAAGGCTAGCGTTCCGGAGCGCCATGGGCGGATTTCCTACGGAGTTCGTAACGTTACGTAACGTGATTTAATCTAGTCATTACTACGGTACTGTACAATTGACTTCTTTCACTAGAAAACTAGTATTCTTAGATTCTTAGTGATAAAATGCCCGAAATTTTGTAGAAGCAGAGATTGCCGTAGTATATGTGGGCAGTTTCAGTTGCTGTTAGAGATAGCGAAGAGAACCTGAGGCTATATCATAAACATATCAAATTACATACGGCCCCGACCGAATCCTATGATATTTAAGGGCTTAAACGCACTAGAACAGGACTCTATTGTGATCTAAGCTAGATTATAGGAGTCGAAGAAACTAGTCGATAGATTATAAATCTCGGCAGTGGCGGAGTGCGCTTGTCCCGAAGTCCGAACTCTCATAAACTATAAGTGCTGTAACACGATTATTAAGAATATTGGAAAGGGAAGCAAACATCTCCCTTCTGGACTTCCTACCTCAATCTCTATTGTATTCCAAATTCCATTTCAATTCACGATGTCGACAATGAAAGCATGGCAATGTCGGCTGTCAGCGGGCCCAATCGAGAAGCAACTCTTTCTGGCCACTTCAGGAGTCCCAAAACCAAAAGTCACAAACGAGATCCTCGTTCAGGTCTATAGTGCTGCACTGAATCCCATCGACTATAAGATGCTGGAACTCGGCCTCATTACAAAGGCGATATTCTGGTCACCTGTTACGCCTGGTTTGGATTTCTGTGGTCGTGTCGTTGAAGTTGGAACTAAGGTGGATTCCTTTCGTGTTGGCGACATGGTCTACGGCTCCAGCAGTGGAGTTTTTGGGTATGGAACTCTTGCTCAGTTCGTCCCTGTTTCGCAAGATGTGGTGGCGTTGGTGCCGGAGGGATTGAAAGTGGACGACGTGGCTTCCATCGCCGTTGTTGGAATGACCACCTACCAAGGATTAAAACCGTACGCAAAAGCTGGCGACAAAGTCTTCATCAATGGTGGATCAGGAGGCACAGGTGTCTTGGCAATACAGATCGCAAAGGCACTTGGATATGAAGTGACAGCGTCTTGCTCCGCTGCCAACGTTGAACTCTGTAAGAGTCTAGGAGCGGACGAGGTTCTCGACTACCAGTCAGCCGATATAGTCAAGCAATTGCAAAAGGGGGGGCAAGTTTTCAACCTTGTTCTCGACAATGTAGGGTCTCCGGCCAACTTGTACAAGGCGTCGCACACATTCCTTGTACCGAACGGCAGATTTGTCCAAATCGGTGGGGGCATGAGTTTGAGCGCCATAACACAGTTGGCCAGCAGTATGATGCGCCCTGCGTTTCTGGGAGGTGGGAAAAGAAAGTATGTATTCGTTACAGCAAAGGCGAATACCACCGATTTTGAGCAGCTTGTAGCGTGGATGAAGGAAGGAAAGATACGTGCGGTCATTGACTCTACTTTCGAATTTAATGAAGCGCCAAAGGCATTTGAGAGGCTGAAAACGGGTAGAGCAAGAGGCAAGATTGTGGTACATGTGAAGGAGTCGTGAGGCTAGACATATGTTGTCTAAGGTTATCACAGGTGACAGTAAAAGGAGCTGTGCCTACCAGTGTTCCCCAAATAGTATTCGAATAGTATTCGAGGTTTTCCCGAATACTCGCCATCTGAGAGTATTCGGCGAATACTCATACGAATCCTCGCTGAATAGTATTTGGGTATTTTGAGGCTCAACTATAGTATATAGTAATGAAATATAATAGGCTAGAATGAGAGTCTTTAAAAATTAGTGGGCCCTTATTAGCAGTCACGTGTTAGCACATTTTACACTAACTGATTACTAATACTACTTTGCCTGCTAATCCGTGTAGCTTGGCGATCTAGGCCGTGCACGCCAAGGACTCGAATACTATTCAAGTCTTGGGCAAATACTCGCCGAATACCCCAAAAATTTGCCAAATACTGCTCATCGCCGAATACTATTCGAAAAGCACAAATACTCTTACTATTTTGGGGAACACTGGTGCCTACAATTACAAAAGGCAGGGCAGTAGTAGATAGCACGGGATCTTTAGTTGTCTTATGATTTAGTTAAAATAGGCTTATTTTAGATAATACGGCGGGAAATAACTGGATTTGTATGGAAAATTAGGGCCATAGAAAGTACTCTGTTATATTAGGATAAGATAACGTATTTTATAAATGAGTTAAATACGTTACTCGAAACATCGTTCTGATAATTAATTAGTATGTGAGGGTGGCTTTAGTATTAAAATGCGGGCGTTCCTAGTCGAATGCCTTTTCCCCACGTTACGGATTGGCTGAACGAACTAGTTTCTGCAAAACGGAACGCTAGCTTGTTTTCGTTAGCCTAATCTTCTCCACTGGAAGGGATTTGGGAGTGACAAACAAGGGGCACCAATTTATCTTGAACAGGCTAGCGTTCCGGTGCGGGGTTGCAGAATGGCCCTGCCGAGCCAAGATTAGGGCCAGGTTCAGTACATGCGGCCTATACCTCCCCTAGCAGCCACTACGCACGTCGAAGTGTAAAACCGTAATAGGCCAACTGTGTCGTAACCGGATGGTATTCCTTATTGAGCACCCCAATCGACACGGCGCTGGAGGACTGCGATGTCACTAAATCAGCGTTAAGCGCGAACGCTCGTACTTCGGGGAAACCGACGATGGTGAATTGTGGCTAGTATGTCCGTCAACTACGGAGACAACAGCTCTCTAATACCGGAGTGCTGACAACGACGTAGTGCGACCTGCAGGCGGAGGGGTTGCAGGCAGATCAAGAACGGGACATGCGGTGGTGCTATCTTATCGGATGCTTGGCAAATAGTATGCAGCCTCGGACTTTGCGGAATCAAGATCAACATCCAAGCAGAGGAGCGTCGTCACAACCGCTTTAAGATGTGGGTAACTGTACGATATCATATAACCGTAGAGAAATATATATTCATCACACAGATCATCTGCTGGGTTATTATTTACTGCACCTTTACAAGATATCATACTTTTAACAACACACCCTACATCACCATGTCGTCTTCGTTAACGGTCCCCATAAAACGTATAGTCCGCATGCCGCCAGCTTCCGGCGTGACCGATTTGAAGCCAGTGCCGATTTACGATGTGACGAAGTTCCCAGATGAACGGACTCAGACGCTCCAGCGCCTACTCCAACGGGGTCATACCACTGTCGCACCACTCCGGGACCCCAAGTTGATCCTCCACAGCCACCTGCCTCATGTATGGTTACCCTTCCTGCATCCTTTGAATGTAGTCTTCAGACTCATCATGCACAGTTTCTAGGCTCTGCGTACGCACTCGGTGCTAGCAGCAAGCAGATGACCGAGTCGTATGAGCATGAAATAATCCAGTTAGTGCCTCTAGACCGGGGCTTTATCCGGGGCGAGGCAATTTCAAGAGATAACTGGAGAGATTATCTTACTCGGAAAGAGTCTGTGACAGATAATATTCCCTCCACCTTATTCCAATATGAGATCCGTCTTCTTACAAAGTGGTTAGGTTCACCGTGGCTTACGTGGATTTCTTCGACGAGGAAGTGAAAGCAAGACATGGGGACTGGGGTAAGGTCCTCAATGAATACCTATATTCTGGTCCGAATCCTCTCATCAACGGCTACACTGGAGGCCGTGAGTCTACCTCATTCTATCCATTAGTAAACATATTACCGCGTTCAGAGGCTAAATGTGTGAAATGAAATACAGTTGGCCATCCATTTATCCATCTGGCCTACGCCTACGAATTCCGCAGCCAGGAGGTGGCAACCCAGGCCCTCAGTCAGGGATGCACGGAGTACAACCCGTTGCATCATTTGCTGGACCATGCGCTGCACGACAATTCAACCTACAAAAGCACTTCTCTCCCAGAGGTGATCGAACGAGTGCGAGCCGACGATCGCTTTGGCCTACTGTTTGGAGAGCCGGGCATCATGAATATGGACGTCTTGTTGGAGAAATCCCACCTCGATGTCGTGCTGGAACACTGGAACGCATGGGAGGTGGTGGATCCCGTGCGGCAGCTGGAACAGTGCTGCGATCTGGCCGTCCTCATTGCCCTCAGCAACGGCAACCTGGAGGCGTCATTCGATTTTTATAATGCACACATCATGACCGTTGCTCACGCCCTACGTGTACTGTGGCATTATTTTCCTCCCCAGCGGCAGGTGTCCATTCTGAGACAGTTTGCGCTCTTTGCCATCTTGACTTACGTTTCTCAACTGCGACCGGATTTTGACATGGATGGTATCGAAACCGTCAAGGTCGACGACCGCGACTGGGGCTGGGTGGTTAATACGGCACTGAAACACAAGTGGGCTTTGGATGTCCATTTCTTCAAGGTAGTACGTGCTCCCAAGGTCTTTGAAGAGACTTATGGTCGCAAGGATGGCTTTTACTTGAAGGCAGCGATAAAGTACGTTACTGAATTCCGAGGATGGGATGGATTCGGTAAGGGGGTTGAGGGATTCGTTCCGAGTCGAGATGGATATATCGCAAATTGAGATGGCCCATGTTCCAGCAGACAAAGTGGCTTAGAAGTCCGATAAGTTCGAGGCGACACGAGGCGCAGAAGATATGTATGAGGCAGACTGCAGCCATGCGCTGGGTCGCATGGCGGGATGGCGTGTTACTGGGGATGAGGCCCGATCCATCACATGTGTCTGCTTTGGTATCTTGCGACCAAGCTCTACAAGCTGTGCGTTTTTCATTCTTACTATATTACCTGTTGTTATCTTCCCCTCTGTATTTGGCGGATTTTGAAACACGGACACCACGATAGGAGCGAGGATGCAATGCTGACAGAGGTAATACAGGAACTCGCAACAGCCACCGATGAGAACATCTACATTCTAATGCATAACTTGGACTACACTATGGGCCGCTGGACGGACGAAGACCCATCCTTGCGAAACGTGCAGCGCTAGCTCCGGAGTCGGCGTCAAGGACCTGCACGGAGACATTTATTTCATTTCACGGTAGAAACGTCTTGACGTCTTGATGGTTATAAGGATATACGAAGAGCACTTTGTCTTCAAGATCTTCCAATTAAACACATTACTTGATAAATTTCTTAAAGACTGCTAGGGAAACCTCATTAAGTACTAACTTATGTATCTTGTTAACAGCTAGGTTTTTTTATCCACATATCCCCTTTGGCCATTAACGCATATGTAGCCTGACTATATTTCACGCCATTGCAATCTAGCGCATACAATATCTCCAGGTTTAGCGCAGCAGTAAGGAGAGGGTGTATGTCAGACAAGAAGTAGTCATAATTGTTAGCGCCCCTTAGTGCAAGCGTCTTAAGTGCTGGTAGCATTGTTTTGGTGTCCTTAAATGAATCCAATTCGCCAAGCTCTTCACCCATGTACATTAGCATTTGAGTGCGTGGCGTAAGAGCAATGGCTAGTCCCCTAAGCCAATCGTGGAAATCGAGGAGGTAAGGGTTGAGATTATCTTCAGATATAAAATAAGTGCAGTTGGTAGGCGGCTCATCACCAGGCCAGTCCTCAGGGTCTTCAGCAGCCCAGCCCTCCCAGCGCCAGCCAACTAGTAGCTTGAAATTAAGCGCGCTACTAGCATCACTAAGAAGCCGCATGAGTTCAGGGCTGCAAACATCTTGAACCCCTGAGCCCTGAAGCTGCAGCGATTTAACGTAAAGCGCTAAGTCAGGACGAGTGATGAGAGTGCGAAGGAAGGCTGGGAGTTTATCGTCTTCTAGGCTCCAGCGCTCGACATTCCAACTGCGGACCGATCGAGCAAGATTGCCAGACGCATAGTAATGAAAGAGAACAGGCTGCGCAATAAAGTATAGCATCTTTGACGCGCGGCACATACGCGCCAGCGTAATCTTGTCCATGCGTGACTCTTTAGTGTTTGAATTTAGAAAATTCCGGGGTTTCGGCAGTGAAGGCACAAATAGGAACATATTTGGGCGAGTATTTCCTTTGGCAGAGAGTTAGATGCCAGCTTCGCAGTGCGCCGTGAATGATGGATGCACGAGAAACCGCCACTCAACTACTTGGTGGGCAGTAAGTTAAATAGGTAGAGATAGTGAGTAGGAAAGCACGGACATTAGCTAATGCCCCTGCAACCACTAGGCAGGGACCTAGATGCTCCGAACCAATTATTAGGCTCGAATCACACATCCCCATGTCGACATCCAACTCTTTTTTAGGCAACCGAGCGCTAGAATGTCGCTGCTTTTTCAGGACTCTTGAAAGGGGAATCAGGAAATGGTAAACTGGCATTCGGGGGCCTTCCAAGCAAGCTGGCATCGATGGATTAATACCACTAAACCACTGATGCCGGATTCCTGTTAACCAATTACAGTATTCCGATTTATAATAGCGGGCCAAGCTGCTTTTACCACCACAATCTTTTCAGTTCTCGCGACCACGCAAAAGCAGCTGCCCGTTTCTCGTTTCCTCGTTCCCTATTTCTGTAATATCCAACACAATATTCCGTTTCTGGTTTCCAGATCCTAGGCTGTTATGCGTCCCCAGTGAGTTTCCGATTCTAGGATTTAGCTTTCCGTGCTACTTGATAGATTTAATTGTTACTGTTCTATATACTGTACGTTCTATATACTGTACTCTATGCCGAAGCCCTTATTGCGGCTGCTTCACTTGATGCGTATACAGCTAATAATATTGCTAGCATCGAATAAATACCTGACATTCACTTACTTAAGCTGGGAAATATGGGGGGAGTACTCGTGCACGCCAGAAGGTCCGATGAGGAACAGTGGGCCGACATAGCAACTATGGCTTCGGACAAGACTTCCTATTATAGACTGTGATTATCAATGTTAATGGCCATAATAATAGCATGCTACATAGAAAACTAAACAGAAGACAGTTTTTAGCTACCTCTGTAGCATCTGTCACACCAACCTCACACAAACGTCTCTATCCAGACTTTTGGGACACACGAGAACCCTAAAGCGGTTATGCAGATACCGAATAAGCCGGCAATTCCTCTATCTGCTCAAATTCCGTCATTGAAATTTCATACCCAAGATGCCGTTTGAGAAGTTCATGCGTAACGAATCGCTCTGGCGTATTGCCCTGGGCGTCAACAAATGATACATGGTGATTGACGTCACTGATCCTCTGCAACTCATTGGCATGGCGATGGTGATGCGGACATCCATCAACACCAATCAAGAAGATCGTCACATGAGCCCACGAGAGTCCAAGGAGATCTAGTTCGAACTCATCCATATCGGTCGCTTCGCCATCGAGCAAGAGCAGTAACCTCAGCATCGGTGTTTCAGGACCTGCTTGCCATCCATAAACTGGGTGGTGAATCGCCGAGGCGGAGTGTTTCTGAAAATGTAGATCCTTGACCTTCTGCCAGCCGGTCATGACGCGAGTTCCGCCGCCGATGCGGACATTGCGCCACATGGCCTCAAGATTCTGGTGGTTGATGTTCCCAATGTAGTGGGCTTGGTTCGAGAAGGTCGTGAGACTGTAACCTCCGAAAGCGTGGTCATGGTTTGCCATCGCGTCGGTGAAGCGCCGGATAATGGCCTTGGCAACATCTAGGACACGATTAGTATCTCATGTGGGATTGATGGGAGCATTGGCACTACCTTTATTCTTTGGTTGGGTGGAAGGTTGGTAGCCTGTAATAAGGTATTTGTTATAAACTGGTCGGACAGGATCAAAGTCCATAGATCCGGAGACATCCAAGAGGATCATGGTATCATCTGTAGGCACTTCTGGTCGATCATATGCCATAAATGGTGTTGGCATAACCTGTTTAGAGTATCCGGGAGATGTATGCTGAAGATGGCATGTGTCATTGGCGGCGTAGTATTGAGGGGGTGGCTCGACCGCTGAAGCCATCCTAGCACGAGCCATGTCCATTGCGGAGATGAAGTCTGGCTTCATCCGCATGCCCGCGACTCCTTCCCGGTGGTTCAGGACCCAATATAGCCGTTCTTCGGCTGTGTCCTCATACCCGCGCCACTGAGGTGTGATTCCTCTCCACCCAGAGGCAGGTTCAATGCTGAATTTCAGGGGGTTAGAAGTAGCGCCAGCCCAAGCAACTGGAATTGGTTCAAAGTATCCAGCTCGGAGCAAGTGCAGATACTGGATAGGTTGGCGAGCTCGAAGATGCCTAATTTTTCTAGTCATGCCGACCTTATCTTGATAGCTAGTGACTATTTGTTGCCATTGCTCATTTGGCCACCTGCCTCGCTCTTCGGCGAGAATAGAGTTTCGTAACTCCCGGCCTTTTCTGATCCGCTTTTCCGTTTTTGCAACCGCTCGCTCCTCGGATGATTTAATCCCGATGGCTTTCCTGAACGAAAATTTAGATGATTTGGTAGATGCCTCTGCAGTATCATTCTTAGGGGGAGTAACGACGCTTTGCCGCTTCTCATCTGAAGCCTTATAAGGTAGTACCTTTCGGTCTGGTGCATTGGAACCGGCTGCTTCAATACTCATGTTCGACATTGTGGTGTTTACACCGTCCATATCATCCCAAATGTTAATTCTCGGTTCCTTAGCATCAATATCGGCTTGTGCTTGGCGATTAAGACTGTTGTTCATCTGGATAGTTTGGTGAATTGACATTGCGTGACTATCTGGATTAGGCCTCTGAGAACTCCATTGAGACACATACATGCCATATGGCGAGATAACATTGTACTTGTATGGGTTACTGCTGAACATGGAAGTGGATAGATTGTTAGCCAAGCCAGAGGTATAATAGCCCTCATTGTAAGCTTTCTCTCCTTCTCAGCCAAAAATAAACTGTCAGCCTCTCTGAAGAACGTAGGACATGTTCATTGAAAGAGGGTGGACTGACCTGGATACATGACCGCGTTCGACCACATTTCCTGCACACCATAGCGGTGGTATTTCCTCGTCTGGTAAGTGTGGATGGCGCAACCGCAGTAGTAGTCCGACTCATGCTCGGGTTCTATCTCGCTGTTGTAGATCCCATATTGCAATTGGAGGTTCTGTAGCGCAAACTGCATCTCTTGCTGTAGGGATGTTAGTTAGTTGGCGAGGACCTGAGAGGATCAAACAGACCTCATCTCTTGCACGGACGTTCGCAGCCTCAATTACTCGATTCATATGAGGCCTTCCAAGTAACATACTCGTGTTCTGCGAGACCACAGGATAGGCTGGGGGCGCATATGCCGGTGGCGCATTTGCTGGCGGCGTGCCCTTGACATCGCTTGGCAGCTTCGATTTTTCAGCGGTTACAGCTGAGCGATGCGCGTTAAAAGATGTGATAAACTCCGCGGCCTTTGGCGTGTCTCCCAATAAACCTGTGAGATGAATGGTAGCCTCGGCATCAGAAAGTGTGTTAGTGTACAGAATAATCTCCTTCAGTGACTCTTCGTCAAGAGGCAAGAGCTCTGAGAGCTGGGGCAATGCCCACTTCACGAGTGTCATAGTTTCTTTCTATTATTTACGGTAATCGTATTTGCGAGATGATTAATGAATTAAGACACTGTATATATGTGTGAGTTAGTGCAATGTGATGCGAGGCTATGTAAATGAGTGTGAGGCTGTGAGCGTCATGATCCATCCTTTGAGGCTTACGCGGCAACACCGTATTGAGCCTAGGCAAATTACCCGCCCATACGGCGAAGGTAAATGGCTCAAAACACGGAAGCTGGGATATAATAAGCGCAGACGACGGCGATTAAATATTATTTATTCCTTACAATATTATTTCGTAAACACACTGTTGTAGTAATGAACGTAATCATAATTAACTTGCTCTAATTTCAAGGTAGCGGGCTGACAAAGATGTTACCATCACAAACCCGGGGTGACAGTTGCGAGTTGCTATTATACTGCATCCACAATATACAAGGATGGATGCATTTGGGCGGGCAGTAAAGCGCGCACATTGGCTGTGCACCTACAAGCTACGGCAAGGGAGCTGAATGCTCTGAACCAATTACTAGTCTTGAATCACGCGTACCGATGTCGACATACAACTTGTTTCTAGGCAACTGCTTTTCCCAGCCTTCAGAAAGGAGAAATTAGGAAATGGTAAACCGGCATTAGGGGGCCGAAAGTCGAGCGGCATCGATGGATTAATACCACTAAACCACTGATGCCTGTACTTGATGACGCAAACTCCCGTAACTGGAAATACGACTGTACGATCGATCGTATTTCCAATTTACGGCATTTACGGGCAGTTTTCGTCTTCGGTGTGACTCACGCATTAAGTCAAAGCCACTTCTGCAGTTTACTAATTATTCTTTATAATTCATTTAAATACCACTCTTACTTTATACCATCTAGTAGCTTATACATTCAAGACTTGATCTAGCATCTATAAATATGGCGGAAAATAGAGCTACTCATGCGACGGAGTTGTATACGCAACGTCTGGTACTTACGCTAATGAACCTTAACAAAGACGTCCCTTTCCGAACCCGGCTTATGAACGATTACATGGAGCATGAAGGCGATTCGTCTAAAACTTGGGATGAAGCAAAAACCAAAGACTATCTCGAAGGTGTTATTGCCAATTACTGGAAAGCTACACCCGCCGGCCCGGGCCCTGCAACCTACATCATCAGGCTGGGTTCTGAAGACCGTGAGCCAATTGGATATATTTCATATTTTCGAAGAAACTCTGATGTGCCGGGAGAGATTGGATATGGACTGCTGAGGGAACATTACGGGCGTGGGTATGCGACTGAGGCAGGAAAGGAGGCACTGAGGCATTGGAAGGAGGATGTTGGAATTAAGGAGATCTTTGCAGCCGCTTCCTTAGATAACTTAGCTAGTATAAGGGTTCTTGAGAAGCTAGGTTTTGTTCCTGGGGGATATGTTATGGTTAACGGCTGGGAGCCTAGTGAGAAGGTTAGATTTTCTGTTATGGTCCTTTCTGGCATGGAGCTATTAAAAGGCCAGTATATTTATCTCGGATATAAAGTTACCGAAAGTGAAGGCTCGGAGGCGGAAAATGACAAGAGAGTTTAGTTAGCCTGACAAGTATATACATCTTTAAATCTAACGCCGCATCTCATTTCTCCTTTTCCAGATACTGGAGTGTTAGACATCGGGTCCCTAGTGAGGCTTCTAATGCTGGTATTCAGCTTTCCGTGTGCACACGTGGTTGGCTGCATGTTAGCCCAACTCTAGGTCAATGCCCATCCATACGTGCCTCATTCTTCCCCCTTACTCTCCTATAGTGGGCCTTCCATCCCGAGAGCCTTTAGCCTTCCATATACTCGTCCCTTGCATCTCACGTCTCGTATTCACTTGGATCTTGTCCTTGAGAGTTTCCTTGGCCATTTCTCACCCCCCGCCCCCCCCTAACAATACTTCCTCACTGTAATTAGCTACGACATGACGTGTCTCTCTTTTGCTCGCATCCCGGGTCCTTTGGCCCTCTCCAAGTACAATAATGATCACAAGCTCTCAAAGTAATGACCAGACGATCAATCGTTGTTAGCGAAAATAGTACCAGCGCAATTCAACATTGAGAATAATACCCTTTGAAAGAAACTGTCCTGAGATTCCTTCTATTTAATTGACAGTATAATCTTTTTAACTGCTGTCTAGACACTTGCTAACGTTGGTCTGGTAAAAAGCCTCCCTTCCGTCTGTCCCGCTTCCAAACGAAGTAAACCTTCGTTCACCTTGCTAAAAGGAATCTCTTCCAAGTCTGGCGTTATTTTTCCTTCACTTATCAAGGCCAAAACAGTCCGCAGATCCTCCTTGGTCGCACCTAACGAACCCCGGATTTCTACACTCTTATGGACAATAGAAAATGTAGGTAAAGTCAACTTTTCGTCTCCTAAACCGGTCAGAACGATACGTCCGGACGGCTTAACAGCCTCGAGAGCCGCAGTCATTGTCGAGGTGATCCCAACAAAATCGACGACAACGTCAAATGTAACATCCTTTGCATCCTCGAGGCTGGAGAAACAGGCCTTCGCACCATCTCGCATTGCCGCCTCGAATTTGCTACTATCAATGTCGAAGCCATACACGATAGCTCCTTGAAGCGACGCAATTCTCAGGCCAACTGATCCTAAGCCGCCGAGACCGACGATAGCGACAGTCGTTGACGCAGTGACCCCGCCTGTCGTCACAACAGCGTGATAAGATGTCGCAACCGCATCTGTCGCGACAGAGGCTTGCTCAAAACTAACGTTGTCTGGAATAGGTTCGAGATATTTGACAGGGACAACGGCGTATTCAGCATATCCACCATCGTAGTTGAGACCAATCCCACCAGCTTGTCCTAGCAAGGCTACCGCTACTCTGTCGCCTATGTGCACCTCTGATACGCCTTCTCCTAATGCGATGACTTTCCCGGCAACCTCATGACCAAGGGTAATAGGACGTTGTTGGATCCATGCTCCCCCTGTTCCACTGACGATATGGCAGTCTGAATGGCATAATCCGCAAGTTTCAACTTGGATAAGGACCTCAGCCGTAGAAGGTTGTGGGACTGCAATATCTTCAAGATGGAGGCCACTATTGGGGCCGCCCCAGCGATAAGCCTTCATCACGGGAGTTGTGAAAGATTTGTAGGCGTGGGTGGTTTATAGATCGAGTGTCCAGGCAGTATCAGCAGTATAAAATAAAAGACTCCTGTTTGAAGGGAGATAGTGCAGGATTCTCTTGAATGTCGTTTTGTTTCTCAGTGGCCTACAGTCGGGGAAGCTTCACTCTATTAAATAATTGATCATTAAGGTACGTAGAATTACAGTCGCATGAGGTCTGAGCATCCCCGCTGCATCTGAAATCACCGAGGTGGTGATATTTGCGGGGTTCAATGGCCACGATGCGAGTGATGGTCGGAAAGGAGAGGGGATATTAAACAACGCACTTTACTTAACGCCGCTCATCTAGCTAGAAAACCCCAACCTCACCTCCAACCCATCCAACAAACATCTCCAAAACCATGTCAACTCCATACCAACACCCTGCAATGACCACCGCCCCCTCACCCCTCCCCCTCTCGGTCCTCATCTCCCCGCATACTACGTTCCACCCGTCTGATAACGACACTATTGACTGCATGAGAGCCTGGTCTGTCCGCATGCACCCCAGTATGTTAAGTGGACTTGTTTTTAGCGAGGTTCCCCGCGCTTGGCCAACCCCCAATTCTTGGTCAACCCCGCTCGAGATCCCGCCCTTCTGCTACCTTTAACGCTAATTAAGCTAGGATAATCATGACCCACTTAGCCGTTCTTTGTTTGGAAAATCATTCAGTCCGATTTCTAGAGAAGTTTGATTTCTCGACGTGATGGTTTAGCTGCAGTTTAAAGAACCTCGGCTCCTTTCGATATGGCGGGGATGGCTATGGGGAGGTATTTTAGCCCCACGCGCTACTATACCCCTCACCAAGGTACACACAAAATTGTAGTATTGGTCTAATGGAGTTGCAAAATTCTAAAGCCCTGACTATTGTTCAGATTTACTGTAATTTAAGGCCTTAACTAGCAATATATAATTAATGAAGCTTCCTCACTGCCGCCTTAATTCTAGTATACACCCTTCACAAAATATCATTTCTAGTAAGAACAAAATGACGTTTGAAACATACCTTCGAGAAGCCACTGGTAACGGACCTGACCGCACTCTTCCAGGTGCTGTCGTTGTAGCAGCTGACAGAAATGGCATGTTTCTCTTTAATGACTAGTTTTTCTACAATATTCTAACCTCCCATTTATAGGAATCACCCACACTTTCGCCTCTGGAACCCAGTCCCTCCATCCCGCTTCTCCCCTCTTTGAAAAACCATTTGCAATCGACACTACAATGTGGATTGCCTCATGCACAAAACTCCTTACAGCAATCAGTGTCCTACAGTGTGTGGAGAAGGGGCTCCTGAATCTAGATGCCGACCTCGCGGATGTTCTTACTGAGTTCAACGAAATTCAAATCCTCACTGGATTCGACGACAATGAAAAACCAGTCTATAAAAAGCCGGAAAGCAAAATCACCCTAAGAACCCTTCTTAGCCATAGCAGTGGCTTTGGATACGCAGGATTTGATCCGAGGCTCAAGAAAGAAGTCGATTATAGAGGCGGTAAAATTGATATAACAGGCGAATTGGTATGTTATCTATCTCATCACCATTAAAAGCAATAGCTAATTTATTTCCCAGCTCGAACATATTTTGGTCCCTCTTCTTTATGAACCCGGTAGATCATGGTCTTACGGTGTAGGACTTGACTGGGCCGGCCTTGCAATTGAACGAGTCACGGGACAATCCCTTTCCGCCTACATGGAAACAAATATAATTAATCCACTCGGCATGACCTCCACATCCTTCAAGCTCCAATCTAGACAAGACATCCTGGCAGCTCGATCAGACATGAGCCTCCGGCTGCCAGATGGGTCTCTCATCCCCAGCCCCACACGCTACTTTCCCGAAAATTCCAAGGATGACTTTGGTGGAGCTGGTCTCTTTTCTTGCGCACAGGATTACATCAAAGTTTTAATTGATCTCCTACAGGATAACTCAAAATTGCTCTCCGCCGCAAGTAAGGAAGAGTTATTCAAGCAGCAGCTTTCTACCGAGTCCAAGGCAGCACTGAATTTTGTTCTGTATGGCGATTATGAGGGCAACACGAATGGAGAGGTGGGTATGCTGTTTAGTGGTGGGTTGCCAACAGGGACAGATGTAGGATATTCAGTTGGAGGTTTGCTTGTAGATGGCGCTAATGGCGCGGGTCCAAATCGGAGGAGCAAAGATGCGCTGTCATGGAGTGGATTGCCAAATTTGCATTGGATGGTCGATAGGGAAAGAGGAGTTGCGCTGTTTTATGGGAGCCAGTTGCTTCCTCCAGGGGATATTAAAACAGCGGAGACTTTTGCAAAGTTTGAAGAGAGTATTTATAAAGGAGAGCTTTAAAGGGAGAGAATTCTTTCGGAGCTTCTAGATAAATACAGATATTCTTTATATTCACAGAAGTATCGTGAATTGTTTGCGATGGCCTATGACCTGTCCTTTACACCATCTTTGTTTTATCCCTACGCTATTCAGCCTAAGGGATTTATGCAATACAAAGATACAGGGTTAATAACTCAAGCTAGCATATGAGTTTTTGTACAAACTCAAACTCACTAGTAGATTTGCATAATTGAATCAACTAACAACCGTAGTGTATTGCCTAGGACATTAAAAAGTCGACTAGTTAAAGCCATTAATTCACCTGTACATGTCTGCTCAAAGTAGGCTATAATCATTTGCTATGCATCTATCTATGCCGTCAACTCCAGCCCAACAAGTTCTCCATTCTTCCTCCAATCCTCCAAAAGTTTAATAAAAGCAGAAGACCCCCATCCATAAGAAGAATTTCGCAATTCCCTGTCCGTAATCTGGCCTTCCTGATTGTAGTATCCTGGCGTACAATCCTTCACAAAATCTGCCTGCAACTTCCCCCCTTCCATAATGGTCTGGACCCACTTGTCCTCTGCCTCTTGTTCCGCCTCAACACTCATAACCTTCCTTTCTCTGCATTCTTTGACCACATAGGCAATGTGCTTGGCTTGCTCACCTAACATATGCGAGAAATTGGGGGTCATGCCTGACTGGACAATGCTAACAACGAATAGGTTTGGAAAGCCTCGCGTCCAAAATCCTTGCAACGTGCTTGTTTTCTCACCGTCCTCCCATTTTTCACTAAGAGTAGTTCCATTAACTCCCGTAATCTCAATACCAATTCTCTTGCTGTAATCGGTGCTGAATTCGAATCCGGTGGCGTAGACGATAGCATCCAACTTGATTTCTTCACCATTTGCCACAATTCCATTTTCAGTGACACGTTCAATTCCCTTTCCGTTTGTGTCTACGAGGCTAACATTCTCTTGGTTGAAAACCGGAAGGTACTCATCGTGGAAACAAGGCCGCTTGCAGAACTGGTTATAATACGCCTTTAGCTTCTCCGCGAGCGCTGGGTCTTTTATGACCTGATCCACTCTAGCTCGAACTTGCTCCATCTTTCTAAAATCAGCCATTTGTAGAGAAGAGGCGGCTTGATGTGCAGTGGGTTGATTGGCTCCTCCAAGGACTGAAAGGTTTCTCAGAATGTCGGTCCAACCATCTTGTACAAGGTCTTCATCTTGATGCCCTCCAGAGACAATGATATTGAAATTGTCCATTCTTTTCTGTTGCCATCCTTTTGTCAATGAAGAAGCCCACGTTGGGTCAGTTGGTTGATCGAGTCGCTTGTCAACCGAAGATGGAGTCCGTTGAAATACATAGAGGTGACCAGCTCCGCGAGCGAGGTGGGGAATTGACTGGACTGCCGTGGCACCGGTTCCAATGATTCCAACACGCTTATCGGCCAATTTGCTCAACCCTCCTGTTGTGTTGCCCCCAGTATAATCGTAATCCCATCGACTAGTGTGAAAACTGTGTCCCTTGTACGTCTCAATACCGGGAACACCAGGAAGCTTCGGCTTATGAAGAGGGCCACTCGCCGTGGCAACGAACTGAGCACGGATAGTGTCGCCACGATTTGTTCTTGCAATCCAATGATGGGCAGTCGCATCCCACTTCAGACCGAGAACTTCAGTCTGGAACAAGGCTTTATCGTAAAGTCCGAAATGCTTTCCGATGTTGCGAGCATGTTCAAACAACTCTGGTGCTCTAGTGTACTTTTCCGTCGGCATATAGTTGAGCTCTTCTAACAATGGCATATAGATGTATGATTCAAGGTCACACGGGTGTACTTTTCCGTTGGCGTATAGTTGAGCTCTTCTAACAATGGCATATAGATATATGATTCAAGGTCACACGCTGCTCCTGGATAACGGTTCCAGTACCAGGTTCCTCCAAAATCTCCCGCCTTGTCGATGATACGGATGTTGGTGGTTCCAGATTCAAGAAGACGTGCTGCAATGAGTTGTCCGCCAAAGCCGCCTCCAACCACTAGGAACTCAACATCTTCGTCGATTGGGGTGCGACTGAACCCGGGCTCAGCGTATGGATCTTCAACATAGTGCTTCAACGAGCTGGTATCGATCCCCTGATACTGTTTAATACCATCTTCGCGAATACGTTTGTCTCGTTCCGCGCGATACTTTTCCTTCAACAAAGTTGGGTCAAAAGTGTCTTCTGGCATTTTGTCGAGTATGTCTATGGGGGTTCAGGAACAAGAGAGTTGATTCTATCGTAAAGGAAGTGTTGGTTATGGGTGCAAATTATCTCCTATTTACACAAATAATATGCCTCGGTATGCTAATGATTCAACTCTATGTACCAAGCCACAGTCAAATATCACAAGTTAGAAGTAAAATTGCTTTTACTTTTTCTCTGTGAATCTAGTGTTTGATTCCCCCTCATTTTCCGCAACTACATTCTTCAATGACCAGTGTGGAGAAAGCGGGGTAAGAGGCATTTTATTTTACTCTTTCCCCGTAAATAGTAGCCTTTGAATCTCCTGTGGAGAAAGCGGGGTAGGTGTATTTTACCCTTTCTCCAAAAATCTAGTGTTCGATTCTCCTCCATCTTTCAACTAGCATCCCTTTAACAAGCTGGATATACTTTCCATACAGAAATACCGAGGCAAACTCCGTTTATTACCCTGCCCCCTAACATAAATCTATCAGGTGTAGGCATAGTCGTTTTGCGGAGTTGAATACGCGAAGCCTTTAGAGTTGGTTTGTTCCGTATCTGACAAAACAATACCCCAACTATCTTGGCTTAGCTAGCCGTAACTAGCTAAGGCATGCAATATCAATATGGGAGCTAAATTTAGCCTTAAGAATAATATGCTTCGTTTACTGTAGCATCGGATCTTGGGAACGCTTGCGTGAAGTGAACTGTGGCCTCAGCGAATGATATGCCTCGTTTGGTTTGCTATGACATAGCTGATCGTAAGGACGTTGCGTGAAGCGAGCTGTGAGAGGCACGGTTTGGCTGTGCGGGGAAGTCGAGACTCTTGACTCTTGGCTTCCCCGCACACCCAAACTGTGGGGCCTGCAGGTCGTGCCGTGTCGTAGGTCAACACGGGCCACGACGAGTCGGCCACGACGAGTCGATAGTGGATCTGCACGCTATACTACCCTGATGCTAAGCATCCTCAGCTAACAATTTTCATTTTCAATGAAATTGACTTCGAATTGGTCGGTGGTAAACCCCTTTGCTGTAAACGAGGCCTGCTAAGGACGAATAACTTGATGGCATCCCGCCCTATTGGCAAACTATCGATTACCTCGGCCCCGAGGCAGAAATGAGACTTTCTCAATGAGATTCCAGAGATACGGTAGAGCCCCGCTCTAAGGAGTACTATCAGACGAGAGTGGGATTTAGCGCTGGTCAAAAGTGGGTACTGGACATGTCAGAATAACGAAGTACTGGCGATTTTCCACATTTTTATTTCTCAGCTCCTTGTCCCATCAAAAAGTCTATCGCCTGGTTTGTGCGCCAAAGCAGTGACGACGAGCTAAGAACGATTCAAGCCAATCACAACTTCAGAATAGACTGAGGGAGAGTTTCAAAGGTACTAGGCGACAAACTGTTTGGGCGGCACGAGTACACTGACAGATTCCTGGGGTAAGCGGAAGCTTACCCCAGGAAACTAGACAGAAAGGAGGCAAGGAGGCAATGGCTTTGGAAGTAATATATAAAGGTACGCGGAAATGTCTAAGATCTCTCAAGGCGACATTTAAGGATTCAAAACTTGAACGTAGACGATATCAGCAACTATGGCTCTTGAAAATAAAGCAGAGAATGAGCAGGCTGTACTGAGCCCCGACCCCGACCCCTAAGACACCATACCCCGACTCTCACATTCACTGACATTATACCAGATGACGATAGAAAACATCAGCCCTCAACACCTAGAGTCTCAATTGACAGCGACACCACACAATGTCGAGCTCCTTGCGGAAGAACTTGCCCTTGAAGCAACCCACTATGTTGACGCTGTTGGATGGAAGTTTCTTATAGAGCCCTACACGGTGAAGAATCCCATCATCCTTATCTTGGGTATTACTAATATTGTACAAGTTTGGCTCTCTTGCTGCGATGTCCTTTGGGTTGTTCTGTGCTGCATGGGGATTTGCTCCTCCGGCATCAGTTCTGATCTGGATTAACGCCGATATCGGTATTGAGTCTCATTTCGCCGTTATAGTCATATTCTGATTAATGCAGGATCCAAGTCCCAAACCAACGGCGCTCTTTTCTCTGTCATGCAAACCATCGGGACGACACTGGGTTATATGTTCGTTGGTCGGCTGTCCGAGATATATGGTAGACGCTGGGTTATGATAGTTTTTACACTTTTTGGGCTGGTTGGATGTGAGAATATCCCTTACTCCTCTCTGAACCCTGCTTACTTTTTTTTTAGCAATTGTTGCCGGAACATCTCACGACCTGAATACATTTATTGGAGCAAATGTAGGTTTTTACTCCTTTTTAGTAAATGCTGCGCCTAACTGTTTCAGATCCTTATGGGCCTTGCAACTGGTGCACAGTGCTGCTATGCGTTTCTAGCTGGAGGTAGGCTCCTTGATATGTTAAGACAAGCTAGAAACTACTAATGCTAATGTGACTTAGAACTGATGCCTAATAAGCACAAGATGCTTGGTATGGCCATAGTTGTCCTATTTTGTTTACCAGGGACTGCTATGGGCGCATTTTTTGCACGATCTCTTGTTGAGTATGCCTCGTGGAGATGGATTTATTACATATATATCATTGCACAGAGTACGTTTACCTGCTCTAATTCTGTGGCTAGCTAACTTGCTAACAATTTTTAGCCATATCTCTTGCTCTTTATATCGTCTGCTACTTCCCCAAGGAAGCTGCCCAAGCTTTCAATAAGCGCGAGCAAACAAAAAAACTTGACTTTATTGGAATGTTTCTCTTGGTTGCTGGTCTCGTCTTGTTTATCCTCGGCATCATGACCGGTGGATCACCATATCCTTGGAAGTCTGGTAAGTTTTGGGGGTTTGACTCCTGATATGCACTGGCTAACCACGCTCCTAATAGCCAAGGTTCTTGGAATGGTGGTATCAGGAGGGGTTTTTCTCATAGCTCTTTGCGTGTGGGAGGTGTACCAAGGAGAGCACGCATTTTTTGCTATTCATCTGTTCAAAGATGTTCGAGGCTTTGGAATGAACTGCATCTGCTCAGCCGTAGGAGGGATTTCGTACGTCGCTTTAAGCATCATCTGGCCAACTCGTAAGTATTCCTTTCTATTGTAATAGTGTGATCTAACAGGCTGCAGAGGTTGCATATATGTATAGCACTGGGTCGTCATGGCAAGCTATGGGTGCTATGTCGTGCACAATTGGTTTCGGTCTTTGGGGAGGAATGGTCTTCCTGGGAGCTTTGTGGGGCGCGTATCCCAATCCTAAAATAACTTAAAATGCTAACACAAAAGCAGGTCCCATCGGACACCCAAAATGGACCTTAATCATCTCGAATATATGGATGACGGCATTTATCGGAGCTCTAGCTCATTGTAATCCGGATAATAAGATATTTGCGATTGTATGCTCATTTCTTGCTGCTCTACCTATCGGGTTTATTGAGCAACAGACAGGAGCCATCGCCCAGCTTGTGGTAGGCGACAAGGAAATCGGTACATCTTTCGGAACTATGGGATGCGTAAGGGTTGGAACTGGAGCAATTGGAACAGGCATCGTGTTAGCTATCTTGACTGGTGAGCATTTCAAATACATATATGAGAGGCCTGAGACTGATATCTTCAAAGCAAAAATCCCCGTCGAACTTGAAGCTCATATCGTCCCCGCAGCGCTCAACGCTGGTCTCCCTGCATCTTCGATCGCCGACCTTTTTGCTGCTATTTTTGCATCTTCTGAGACAGCTATGGCCGCTGTTCCTGGAATTAACGCCGAAATCATCAAGGCTGTCGATAGAGCTCAGCTAGATGGATACGCAGCTGCCTATCGCTATATTTACTATGCAACCATACCATTCGGGGTTCTGGCAACTGCCTCTGCCATCGCTCTACGCCCGGTTGCCCACTTACTCACTAGCCATGTGCCGAAAATGGTCGAGAATCCACAGGCACATCACGGTAACCGAGACTTAGAGAAGACCATGGATTAAGTGTGGGGAGGACTTATAAAAGTGGTGGGAAATGGTCAAAGGGTATTAAAGGTTGCAATTGTAGATCTAGTATCCCATAGTAATAAAGAATGCCCTAAGTGACTGTCAAGCTAAGAATAGTTGTGCCGCAACCAGGGATGTCATATAGCCAGACAAGTGATGCCACAGTAACTGGAAACTGAGGGCAACGTTGTCCACTGTAGTTGAATGTTGACAAACGACATCACCCACTCACTTGCAATGCCTAAAACCCATCGAGAATGGGAATTCACGGACATGGTTTGATATGCCGTGTAGAGGGGCTCTTCATGAGCAGCCACTTTAGTGATACATTCTGTTCAAGTCGTCAATAGTATGCAGAACCCTGTTTTTAGAGTCAATAGTTGTAACGGAAGCATGAGAGTATATTTTTCACTCACTTGGGGTAAATAAATGCGGGAATTGTTTCTTTCAAAGGGGCTGCATTTACAGCCACATACAGTGCGAATAAAACGACGCAGCTTGCATTCTCTTATATATTCTCATGCCTATAGTCCTGACCACACGACTGTCTCTTCTACTTCCAAATCTCCCTCAAGGACAATATTCGCGCTGCTCTTACCAATCAGAACTTTATACTTCCCCTTCTCATTGACCCATTTCGCAAGGATTTCGTCATAATAGGCGGTTGCAAACCTGTCAAGCTGGATGATGACCTCTTGCGTTTCGCTCATTTTCAGGAACACCTTTGCAAACCCCTTTAGCTCCTTTTTAGGCCTGCTGATTCGCGAGGCATGCTCGTCAGCTCCTATGTACAATTGTATCACCTCTCTTCCGGCACGGCCACCTGTATTTGTTACTTTCAACACTACTCTCGTCTTCTCGACATTCAAGTCTGAGAATTCAAACGTGGTGTACGATAATCCATGCCTGCAAAGGTTAGCAATCGACCAACTTCATCTAAAGGTAGGAAAAGAAGTCGACTCACCCGAACGGAAACAACACCGCCCTCTCTACCTTCTCATAATACCGATACCCAACATAAATATCCTCCCCATAAACCACTCTCCCCCCTTCACTCCTAAAATTTAGAAACGCAGGATTATCTGCATTTCTCCTCGGAAAACTTAATGGCAGCCGCCCATTCGCATTCACATCCCCAAACAGCACATCCGCTAGGCCATTACCGGTCTCGTTCCCTCCATACCACGCATGTACCTGCGTTGTTGTTTTGTCCGCCCATGGCAGCATGTTGATCGGCGTCCCGCTCTGCGTGACAACGACGGTCCTGGGATTTGCTTCCACGACTGCGCTGACTAGCCGTGAGACGTTGCCTGGTAGATCCATATCTTGGCGATCGAATCCCTCGCTCTCCCAGTCTTTCGACAGGCCCACACAAATGATCGTATGTTCGTTCTCGCTCGCGAGCCTAACCGCTCGCCGGATATGCTCCTCTTCGTTGATTTTGAGGGCTGCTCCAATCCTGCCCGCCCCTCCCGGAAATGCGACGACACCTGGCTTGAGCACTTTGCTAGTTGGGCTGCTCGCGAATTCTAATCTTACGTGATAAGTCTTACCTTCGACGAGGTCGACCTCACCGATTTCCTCAGCTGTGCCTTTGCCGAAGAAGGAGGTTCCGGGGCGCTGAGTCTCCGTGTTCTCAATCACCAGCTTGTTGTCGATAAAAAGGTTTCCGGAGCCGTAAACGGTGATACCAAATTGAAATATTCCAGTTGCTGGGGCGAGGAAGAAACCTTCAACCGTAGCATAGTACAGGGTCTCGAGCTGTGGATGGCGGTAGTCCATTAACTGGAAGAAGGCCTCACGAATCGAGAGTTGGTCCACCACTTGCCGATTGCACACCGACGGTGGGTCAGCGAAGAAGGATATCAATGCTCCAGGCCTTCCATCTGGAGTTGTTAAACCATCGCTCAATATTGGAAGAAGGGCGTGGGAATATGCTCCGATCTCGTAGTGTACAGCTGTATCTTTTCCAAGCTTATCAATAATGCCTTGATAAGGCGAGATGGCGTAGTATGGTTCTAGGGACGCGCTGCCACCTCCACAGAAGGCAACATTCTTTAGGTTCGATCCAATCAAGGCTATTTGTTTGATATCTTTGGATAGTGGGAGAACACCAGCATTATTTTTCAGAACGACCACACTATCGCCAGCCAGTTGCCGATTTAACTTCCTGTCTTCTGGGAAGTCCCGTACAGTCTCCGTTAGAGAAATCTTTGCTTTGCTTGCTCGTTGCACAAATTCCAAAACGTTGCGGACACGGTCGTTGATGGTTTCGTCAGTAACTTTTCTCGATGATACTGCAAGATTTGCGATTCCAGTACGCCATCTCGATGGTCCAGGCATTTCCAGATCCAGTCCAGCATTGAAAGCCTCAGTCGTGGAATACGTCCCAAACCAGTCACTCATCACTAATCCTTTCCAGCGCCATTCATTCCTCAGAATATCTTGGAGAAGCCTCTTATCCTCCGAAACGTGTGTTCCATTCACTTTGTTATATGCGGTCATAACTGCACCTGGCGCAGAATCCGCGATGGCGATCTGGAAGGGAAGCAGATAAATCTCCCTTAACGCTCGCTCGGTGACCTTGGCGTCTACAGCAACTCGCTCATGCTCCTGGTCATTTGCCACATAATGCTTCACCGTCGCAACCACATCCTTGCTCTGCACGCCGTTGATATAGCTCCCTGCCAATTTTCCGCTGAAATACGGATCCTCAGAGAATGACTCGAAGCCACGGCCACCGAGAGGCGATCGCTGGATGTTTATTGTAGGGCCGAGCCAGCACGCAGCCCCTTTGGCGAGGCATTCTTCTCCGATGAGCACGCCAGCTTTGCGGAGAAGTTCGAGGTCCCAAGTTGATGCTAGGCCGGTCCCGCATGGGAGACACGCCGCTGGGACGCCGCCAAAGAATTTGGTGCCTCGTACGCCATTAGGACCATCACTTGTGCGGATAGAGGGGATATTGAAGCGCTCTAGAGGACTGGTATGCCAGAAATCCTTCCCTGTGTAAGTTAGCATCAGCTGGAGCGTAGGTGGTGATTTATTAATGCTGTACCTGCGAGTAGTAAAATCTTCTCGTTAATCGTCGCCTCTTGAATGATACTCTCGATATCGAAAGCTCGACTCATTGTTATAACTCGTCGTGTTTAATTGCGTGTTAGGGAGCGTCAAACACGAGGAAAATAAGGAATGAAACACCGTCTGTTCAAAGGGAATATAAATTAATGTAAGACTAAGACCAGAAGTAAATCGTTATGACCTACAGGTACACTATAAGTCTACCATATATAGAGAAAACTCATACATGTCTAAGAAACCAAAAGTTTGGCGTCTTTCCTAAAGCAGTACCAAGGTATTTATCCACATTAACAGAGTACACCGTGACTTCATGTCAGGAAAATGCTGGCAAAGTTACTGTCGGGGACTCTTCCCGATAGCCATGGCACCGCTTCTTCCGAAGTTAGCCCAAATTCCGAATAAAGAGACCCATAATTAGTCAATCATTCGATGGCAGAAATTCAAATATACTATTAAGACCGCGGCGTTATATCGCGGAAACGCTAACAAAGTTACGGGGACCCTTCCCGATGGCCATGTATTAAGTAACGATCTGTTTGTTCTGTCTAAATATGTAGCTGCCTGGATTTACGACGAAGTGGGCCTAGGTTACGTGCCAATATGTTGTAAAATATAGACTAACTTTGACCTGCCAAAGTGTGGGTGCTCCACTTTTGCCTGTTTCGCTGGTTAACACCATGACACAGCCACAGCTTTTTCTGAAGTTTGCCTGAATTATGACAAGAGAAACCCACGATTTGGTCCATCGTTCGATAGTGGAATTTCAAATACACCATTGTAAGTATGATTAGAACTATTTAGATTACTTCACGTTCACGCCCTGAGTGCAAGTAGTTGTTTGACCTATTTCGGTGCTGTTGATATCAGTCTCATGAATTATTGCTCAACAACAACAATACTGTTAGAAACTCAGATTTAGTAAATACTTCGTTGTATATATTAGTAGAAAGCTGTAGTGTTTCATGAAAGCGCCTGCTAAGCGTGCCATTTCTAGCAACGGAGAGTTACCACTAGTAAGTCAAACATGTAGAAAGAGGTAATGTTCTTAGCAATATGAAGATAAATAAGGGAGCATTCGATAATAATGTGAGAATATAATAGCTAATATTAGAAAACAAATACTATCTATAAATGCCCACATTGAAGGTCTTCTAGCTAATTAAACGAGGTTGCAAATATCACACCTTCTGTACCCCTTTGCCCTACCCTAAACGCTGTATTTCATTAATACAATACAAACTCAGCGAGCCTTTGGTTCATTTCCCTCAGATTTATCAGCCACAGATTCTTCCTCTATCGGAATTTCCTTCTTGTCATCATCATGTGCTAGCTCGTCTTTCTTCCCATCAAAAATCTCTGCAATCTCCTCGAGCGTATGACCCTTAGTTTCTGGGAAAAGAAGCCAGATCAAGCTAAGTAGCACGGCTAAAAGAGCACAAAAGAAAATGTAGTATTTCCATCCAATCGACTTCATTGCAATCGGATTGCAGAATTGTCCGATTATCAAGGAAATATAACCTGATGCCAGAGCTACTGTAAGACCGCGGCCGCGTAGGGCATAGGGGAAAATCTCCACAGGATAGGCTTGGAATAGTGGCGTCCATGCGATATCATAGAAGAAATAGTAGATGAAAATGAATGCCAAGACAGCATTTCCAGCTTGTTGGTTCAGAGTTCGGGCAAACACGCTGGTGAGTATAGTCCAGCATATATATGAGACTAGCATGCCCGTAGTCGAGGTGAGGAACAACGTACGTCGGCCAATTCGATCAACCATCAAAGCGCCTGCCAAAACAGCGGCAATCCAATTGAAGACTTGGAGGAGTCCGTTGATAAGGGCTTGGGAAGCTACCGATGTAATGCCGATGGTGTTGAGGACCAATGTAAGATAGTATGACACGACACCAACACCGTTCCATTGAGACCCTATGCCTGTAATGACGGCGATGAGAGTCCTTCTTCGGTTTGGCGCTGTGCGGATTAGATCGAAATAAGTTGTCTGAGAATTGATGTTGGCTTCTAGGCGAATATTCTCTTCAATCTCGTTCATCTCATAATCCACAAGTGGAGAAGAATCATCACCGCCGCCGTGATACTTAACCAGGATTTTGCGTGCTTCCTCGTGGCGATGTTTCGCAATAAGCCATCTAGGCCAAATTAGCAAAGCCTATGTGTTTAAACCAACGGATGCTTGCCTTGGAGACTCAGGAAGCCAGTAGAAGAATGCAAACTGGATTAAAGGTAACGCTCCTTGCAAAAGTGAGGGGATCCTCCAAGCCCATGTTGACGGTATTTTAAATGTACCATAGGTAAACCATGCAGCCATGATGGCGCCCAGGTACTATGAAACCGTTAGGATTCTGTGACCTACTAAATTGATATGCTTACATAGAACGTGTTATATAGAGCAGTAATTTGCCCTCTCTGCGTGGGATATGCCAGCTCGGTGATCAAAATCGGGGATGGCTGAGCGATGAGAGCTGTTGCTCCCCCTAAAATTAAACGAGAAATAATGAACATTGGGAGATTTTGAGCAGCCCCCTGCAGTGCCGCGCCGACTAAGAGAAAGATGAAGCCGATAAACATGGGAACTTTTCGCCCATATTTATCAGACAACCACGTGCATGGGAAGAGAACAAGTATTTTCCCAATAGGATATACAGCGTTGATCGTCCCTAGAAGTGCGCTCTGGGGATGGTTGAAGTAGTTGCGCCATTGTTCAAGAGTTTGCAACCCGTTCATCATAGCACCTAATGAGCATATCAGCATTGAATAGATTGTTAGAAATTTAAAGAGAACGTACCATCAAATCCCACGGTAGCTGAGGAAAATAGAGCTACAAGTAGAATCAAGTTCAACTTGACAATATGGGGTGTCTTGTACCATGGTTTTGGGTTATTTGGCAGAACCTGTTGCATTCATTAGCGCAAACATCCGAAACAAGACGAAGATTTGAGAATCCTTACAGCAAGGAGTCCTAGGCCAACCGCCGCCTCTGCACTAGTCTCTGATTTCTTAAAGAAGCCCATAGTAGTCAGATGCTCTGTTGTTATAGTAGCAAGTCTGTATAAGATGCCATCCAGCTCAAGAAATAGTTGCAAGATGATGATGAGAGCAACAGGTCTAAACACTTAGTTCTTATATTGATAATGCACGATGCTTTCTGACTGAACCCGGAATGCGGGGAATTAAGCGACCTCCGCAGTAGATGGAGTCTGATCCCTGGCAGCCACGTTGAGAACTCTTTCTCGGGGAAGGTCCGCGGATGTGGCCGCCTGAGTTGGTTAAGAGGGTCGAGCGTTCCAGGGCGTCTGATTCTAGTTGATTAAGAATGGCCTCGTTTCGGAATAGATACTTGGCGTAAATTAAGAGTACATTCTCGATAGTACTCAGTGGTACTGTAACCTTGCATAAACAGAAGCATGTGCAGATCGACTGTCCTAAATTTCGGTAGGACCTCAGTTAACAACGAGGATGGACTAGACCCTCGGCTAAATTATGGATTCTATTTTCAGAATCCGGGCCAACTTCGGAGGAAGCCATGAATGTGTTAAGGGTTTGCGCTACCTGCCGTAGACAGTAGCGTTAGATGTTTGCCTCGTCGGTCGGCAAATGTCCATTTCATCTGCCACATTAGTAATATTCATAACATAATACTGTCTGGTTTATATCCCCATATCCGGTGACGTGGAACGGGGTAATCGGGGAGAAGTTACCCCACATTTGGTGAGGAGACGACCTTAAAGAATCAGTCCCCACAATCCACAAAACAATCTCGCGGGCATCCGACAACTCAACATGACCCATGCTCATCAATAGTTATGGAGGGGGAAATTGTTAGCCCTGTCGCTGGACCTGTCGGTAGGGATCAAGGACATGAGTTCCCTTCCGATGGTCATGGGCCCCCTGCTCGACAGCGAGCACGTACTCGCGGTGTTACCGCGTGTTCTCTCTGTCGAAGCCGAAAGACGAAATGCGACAACCAAAGACCAACGTGTGGCTATTGCTCGAGAACTCAAGTCGAATGCTCTTATGAAGATGATGTGGAGCTGAACTCGTAAGTCTGTATGGTGAGCTGCCGCCAGCCTTTAACGCAGCCCCCTTATCAAACAATAATAATAATTACTAGTTGTCATATTATCGAGTCAGAGTTGCTTAAGAAAATAGAGACTCTAACAGGCCTACTTCAATCTCAAGTCCTCCAATTAACTGGGCGAGATGAAAGTACATTTCCCCCTATCCTCCCCGATACTGAATTCTCGGCCCTACCGGCCCAAAACCACATCGAGAATCATTATCACCACTACCATTACTACCAAGAGACCAGCAAGAACAGCAAGCCGAACGAAAGCCTCATAGAACCACAGAGCACTTGCACAGACCATGGCTCCCTATCTGTTGGCGTTGATTCCGTATTATCATGGAAGATATTCCCGCAAACCTACTCTTTTCTGACTTTACCTCGCGATTCCGACGACAATTGTGTGCAGTCCACCCCTTTACCAAATGTCGAGTATTTTGAGCTTGCAAGATTAGAATCCAAGTACATTGCCTATGTCCATACAAAGAATCCAATCGTGGATCCCCGCGACATTCACCATCAAATTTGCCACGTTGTCGAGAACGGGCTGAGCTGGAACACGTCGACATGCCTTGTTGCTCTAGTCTGTGCTCTTGGTGCGACATCAGAAAGATATGTAGCAAAACAGAAATCGCCCTCCAGCTTCAGTCCAAACGAGATGCAAATAGACCACGGACTCATGAAAGACCTCGAAATTGCGGATAGGTTTTGGAACATCGCAGTGAAGAGGATTGGCCTTGCGATGAGTGAGAATAGTCTAGAGGCTGTTCAATGTCTTTGCCTTGCTGGGTAAGTGAGAAACATCAGTATCTCATGATGAGGCACTATCTGATAAGGAACAAGCAATCGATCCTAATATTTATCTAGAATATGGTACATGTACAATTTTCAGCCTTTACAAGCATGGAAATATTTCAGGCTCGCTAGTAATGCCTGGTATGTGTCATTTATTACAAGGTTAGTAATTATAGTATACTTCTAATATAGTTACTAACTTGCTTTCTAGAATGCCTTCTCTAACCAATAGTCCTTACGATGTAGGTGGCTCCTTGACGCTTGAGCAGAGTCTCTACTTTACCTGCTACAAGTCAGAATGGTATTTATATCTTCATACTAGATCATGACCGAACCAAAAACTAACGTGGCGCAGCGAACTTGCCTTTGAACTACCACTCCCTACTTCCATCCTCCACGACATTGGCTATCCCCATGCTTTTCCCTCTCCTCCAAACGTTGATGATCAAGCAGTAGACAAGGATGACAGTGCCATACAAAGACGTAGCTGGTACTATTACCTTGCCGAAATCGCATCCCGTCACCTACTCAACCGGATAATCCAAACGCACTCAAGTGGTAAACCCCAAACGCCGAAAGATATCAGCTGTATGCTGCAAAAAGTCCAAATATTCCAATCGCAGCTTGAGGACTGGTACATCTCTCTCCCGCCAAGTCTATCCTTTCCGCGGCCTCTGGGAGATATTACCCCTCTGGAAGAAGAACTTCCCCAACTGCTGCGGGGAAGATACCTCGCAATTCTCGAGCTATGCTTCCGTCCATTCATCCAGCTATGCGTCAGCGATCCACTACAGATCGAGCCTGATCTGCTCGCCAAAGTAGCAGACGCCGCGTCTCAAGGCTTAAAGTACTGTGTGATTAGACTTTGGGGACTCCGCACGCCAAATAGACATCATGGGCTGTGGCTTATTCTGCGGCTCATCGTAACGACGTCGCTCATTCTGATTGCGGCAGATAAGGCACAGCGTGATCCGGCTTTGAATGGCGCGCAGAGATTACAGATGCCAGAGGGTTGGAAACAACAGATTTTGGCTACCCGTGAGCTTTTTTCGAGGTTTTGGAGTGATCGGAAGGGTGGGATATACCAGTGTTCCCAGATCTTGGATTGGGCGCTTGCGGATGGAGATGAGGAGATGTCATAGGAATGCCTACCCTTTATGATTCTATTTGCGCAATAATAGTTTAATTACAAGGTTAATTAGGTATAATGGGTGTATAGCACAAATCTCCAGCTCATAAATATAAGTATAAAATACCTACATTACTCCTCATGCGGGTACTTCATCCCGTTCTGTCTCCTCACCTCATCCATAATCCTCATGACCCTAACTGTCTCCTCTAACGGCATTGTCTCATTCTCCGTCCTGCCGTCGCGAATATCCATCGCCACCGCATCAGCCTCATAAAAGAAACCCCACCCTACAAACGAAAAATCTCGTACTGTCTCCATCCCATCCTTACGCCTTATAACCAAACTCTCTGGCTTCGACGCCGCCCCACCCACAATCTCAATACAGCCCTCGCTACCCTCAACCCTCCCAAACACCTTGCCGCTCTTATAGCGGTATGATGCCGAGCACACCGCCTGCCGGCCCATTTTCTGCTGTATCAACAGCACCGTCGCCTCCTCGTCCACACCCTCCTTCAACACCATTGCCGACCGGACGGCCGGCTCCTCCCCTTCATCCTCTTTCGCCCCACACAATGCCATTCTCGCCCAGGTTAACGCATAAATTCCAATGTCAAGCAAACAACCTGCCCCCAATCTCAAATCCACAAGCCTCGACCCATCTTTCTGTTTCTCTAGCGGCATATCAAGCCCGAAATCAACGAAGACGCGAGTTATATCACCAATCAATTTTTTCTCGTGTAGGGCGCGCTGCAGCTCCTTCGCAATAGGGAAGAAGCGTGTCCAGAGCGCCTCCATGAGGAAGACGCCTTTTGCGCGCGCGGCGGCTATGAGCTGCTCTGACTCGGAAGTGGTGATGGTCATAGGTTTTTCGCAGAGAACGTGTTTTCCGGCGCGGATGGCATCGAGGGCGTTGGTGAAGTGCAGGCCGGTTGGGGTGGCGATGTAAACAATGTCGACAGCGGGGTCGGTATAGACTTGGGCGTAGGAATCATAGATAGAGCAACCGTTGCTCGTGGACGTTGAGGGGATGTGTTTTTGGGCGAAGGCTGTGCCTTTTTGGTGGGAAGAGGAACCGATAGCCTGGACTTTGTGAATGAGATTGGGCTCATTACGGTGCGTAGAAGGATCGAGGACGAGGTCAGAGACGAACCAGGATGCTATAAGCCCGGTCCCTAGAGGTTTGGTTACGAGACATTTAATAACTACAAGAATGGAACTTACCTATGATTCCCCAACGTAGAGTGAAAACATCCTGCTTCTCGAGAGACATTGTAAACTGTAGACGATGATTTATGGCTATTTTAAAAAAATGAATATGCAATCCTACAAACTATGATGTATTCTTATATGAGAGACTTAATTATTATTGAATATGTATCAGAAAATTAGATGATCTTTCTCAAGTAACATTTAGCTAGTGCAACTAGGGGGTATTCGGACTGGGGTGCCCCCATAACAAATTCTTGGCATCGCGGATGTCCGCGATTGGGTTAATGAATTGTGATTTTCCATGTTCCCCTCACTACCGAGTTCCCATGCCATTGCCATGGCCAAACACCATTGGGGGATGTCACACTACGACCCAGCGTCTGGTTCAAACGCGCTAAAAATAATGTGGTATTCCTCTGTTCTTGACTTGGTTCCCGACTTGCCACTGTAACTCATCGGGGAGCCGCCGCGCTGCTCTGTGGCTGCCTATATCTCGCGGAGGAATTGTCCGCATGTGAGGGCGCAAGGCTCTGATTCGATACATTTAAGTGTGATTATATTATAACCTATACCTATATTATAACTATTTCTTACCGTGATAATCTACATTTCCATTTAACGTCGTTCTCGTTTAATACTTGATATCATTTCCTTCTTCTTCTTACTGTAATTCTACTTTAGAATCGACAGCCAAAATCACACCAAGCAGCTATGACGCAAATACCACTTCTAATCACCTCGAAATCCTCCAAAACTCTTAAAGTTGGCCTCATCGGCCTCGGTGAAGTTGCGCAAGCAGTCCACCTTCCCACCCTGTCCCTCCTCTCCCACCTTTTTACCGTCATTGCAATCTGCGACATCTCCCCTGCCTCACTGGCTCACTGCTCCGCCAAATTCCACATTCCTCACTGCTATACCTCCGCGGAGGAACTTTGCTTTCGCCAGGACCTTGACATTATCTTCGTCCTCTCCTCCGATGAATTCCACGCTTCCCACACCATCACAGCCCTACAGAATCACAAGCATGTCTTCGTCGAGAAGCCCGTTTCCCTGTCTGTCGCCTCCGCAGAACGCATGCGTGCAGCCGAAATCGCGAGTGGTGGCCGTGTCTTTGTAGCATACATGCGCCGCTATGCTAGTGCGCTACAGACCCTCCTATCAGAACTCAAGACGGCGGGCGACATCAAGTTCGCGCGCGTGCGCGACATCATCGGACCAAATTCGTTTTTTGTAGAGCAATCCGGCACTTTCCCAGAGAGATTCGAGGATTTCCCGGCCGGGGCTATAGATGAGAGGAAGGCGATGCTTGATGCGCTGTTGAGGGAAGCGTATGAGGGACATAAGGAGGTTACACCATTGATGGCGCGGTTCTGTCGCTTCCTTGGTGGACTCGGCTCTCACGATTTGAGCGTTATGCGCGAGGTTCTCGGCATGCCGAAGGCATGTACTGGAGTCTCGATGCACCCACCCTTCTTCACAGCGACCTTTGAGTACGAGACTTTTGCTGTGTGCTACGAGAGTGGCCTAGATGATGTTCCGAGATTCGATGCGCACCTACAAATCTACGGACAGAAGAAGACGTTGAAGTTGCAATATGATACGCCATATGTGAAGGGACTACCGGTGAAGGTTTTGGTGGAAGAGATGACGGCAGAAAAGGGGTACCAGCAGAGAGAGATCGTGCCGACATATGAGGATGCGTATACAGCAGAATTAAAGCAGTTGCATGAGACTATTACGCAGGGAGGGGAGATTAAGACGACAATTACGGATGCAATGAAAGACCTGGAAATCTTTCAGATGATATTAAAGAAGGCATTTCCTCTAGACTTATGTTAGCAGGCCCTGCTGTTAATATACTTTCTCCCCTAACTTAGACAATTGTAATCGTTGTTATGCCGCCCTCTCATATCTCGTGATCGAGATGGAGCTGGAAGTTAGATGATGTCTGCGAGCGAACTAGGGCAATTGGCTTGTTGCGATCGGGCTCATTGGTCGACTTTCGGGAGTCACTGTTATCTAAATCGCTCTTATTCGATTTTATAACCCTGTACATAACTAAGACTCTAGTTGCTTCTAGCCGTTCTTTCAAGACAGCGCTTTCGTAAATGCTAAGTGTAACTGGTATACTTATACTGCGCATTTGTTCCCTTACTAAGTACAACATTTGGCAACGACTTAAAGGGAGGTGCGCATCGAGCCATGATGAGCATGATCAGCGCCCTTACAAATTGGTGTAGCGTCAATAATTATGCTTACCCCCCTCATGCTCCCCAACCTTATGCCAACTTATCTCACCAAGTTCAAACCGTCCAAGCCGTGGCACACTCACCCAATCCATATATAACCCATCTTTCTACCGCACATCTCCCCTTACGAACCCCACCCCGGCGCTCAGCCACCTCGTCACCTCGACATCCACACAGCAGTTCGAGATTCGTTGCCTTGGTCGGTATCAGTAAGCACACACAGCCATCATCACAGGCCACAGAGAGAATGGGAAACTCACAAGTCATCCCTGAGAAGCACAGCTACTCGCTCCATTCCCATCCTATTCATGTACCGCTCAAAGGTGACTACAGTCCCATCCTGTAAATCCGACGCATACTCAAGGCACCAAAAGGATTTCACCGCCCCTCTCAATTGCTCTCCTTCACCTGACGCTGATGCTGCTAGTAGTTTCTCCACCGCCCCCGTTAGGCCCCTCTTCACCTCTTCCCTCCTCGCGGAATCGGCGGTACAGAATCGCCGCACAACAATAATCACTTCATCCTCCGTAGCACCGCCAAACTGCACAGTTTCATCATCGACAAGACTCAGATACCCGACCCCCGCTGGCGTCAGGGGCCGTAGATCAGTGGGCGACTCTGTGATTCCCTCTGGGATGACGACGGAGCGGAAGGCCTTGTATTCTGGGGTGCTGCGGTGGGTTTGTGAGAGGGCCTGCTCAGACTTGTACCTAGATTTCATTAGTTAATCTCTTATAGTGGAGGCATATATATATGGAGGGGAACGGGAGTACACTTCCAAACCCCTCAAATACCGATCCGGAACCGCATTGTCGACATCACTCTTGAACCACGCGTAGGCAAAGCATTCGGGCTCGTTTGCGATGGTTGTGTGTGCGACGGGGCCGAGAAGGGAGAGCATCTACGGAACGATTTCGGGGGTTAGCTGATTTTGGCCTTGCTGATTTGGTGGAAAGAGGGAGAGGACTGGGACGACCGGGGTGGTCATTTACCCGATCACGTTTCTCGTAGGATGTGCACTTTGTCAGAGCAATAACGACGTGCATTTTTTCGATAGTGAGTGATGGCGTAGACAATTCCAATGGTCATTTTTAAGTTCTAATACACATATGTGATGTGTTTACATGGATACTAGTACTAAATCACTATGTATGTGGGGTCGCCCGGAGATATGAGTCCGGTGAGCACGGCCACTGAATTGCGGGGTTTGGATGGAATCTTCATATTACAAGACCCACGACAGTCACTGCTTTCACATGACGTAAAAAGCAGAACACTCGGTTCTCGATTTGATTTTGAACATTCCAAAAGAAGATATGGCAGAATTATCAGAGGAGTTTGTCTCATCCCTCGCCCGCATCGGCACGGACATTCCTGACTTCAGGTGGTACCTATCAGCCATTGTGTTCCTCGGCGCTGCGAATTACCCAGAACACATCCCTTATCTGTACCAGCAATTACTCAAACACCATATACATGAAGAAGAGCATTTTGAGGCCACGAAAGCACTACGAGAGTCATTTACAAAGGCCTCCGCCATCATGGGCGCAGCAAGGGTAACTTCCTCCCCCCAGCCAAAGCTTACGGCGTTGCCTTGCTCACGCCTTCCCCCCATCACTCACAATCTAACTCTGCATTTTCAATAGACAGGCAATGCCATCCGCCTCCTCGGCACTGCCACTCCGCCCCACCTAAAAGATACCACCTTCCACCGCGCAGGTCTCACCGACGACAGCGTCACCGTACCCCGTGGCAAGGCGCTGCACACCAAGATCTACGGGCAGAACGTGCTCTTCGACGGCTCACGCACCGTCGACGCCTCGCCTGACTATGCTTACGTCGTTCGTGAGCTCTTCTACGGGAAGATCTTCTCGTTTGAAGGGATTCTGGGGTTCCGCGAGACGGAACAAGTGATTATCGCAGCGCTAATAGGGGTTGATTGTATGAATCAGCTCAGGCATCATATGTTTGGGATGAGGGTGAATGGGGTTGGGAAGACGGAGGTGGAGGCGAATCGCCGGATTTGTTTAGCTATTGCGGCGGAGTTGGGGATTAGGTTTAAGGACGGCGTTATTGAAGTTCCTGACGTGCCGGAGTAGAGTTTTGAATTGTTATGCCTTGTTTATTTTAGCAATTTAAAATTAAATGCCAGCTTATCGTATTAAATGCCAGCTTATAGTGATCAATGGTCGACAGAGAATCGAACGGCACACGACGCATTTGGGGCGACCTGTACAGCTCTCTATCATGGTCGTCCCGGTCATCGCTACTGGGGGTGAGCTACTGGGGGTGATGTTTCTTCTGGAGTTGGCTAAAATGTTGCAAAGGTTCAATCGCAACTTTCTTGGGGATTTTCAGCCTCAATTAAATATGGAAAGAACGATTACCAAGCAAACGGTCGCAGCTTCCCTAGAACTTTCAAGCCATGTATGGAAGGAGCGGTTACCAAGCAAGGCCCGAGTCGCAGCTTCCTTCGAGCATAAAAATTTGTTAAATTCGCAAACGTTCTTACACTGGGAATAACCCGAGCTACTACGAAACTATGTGTGCACCTAGATTTTTGTGCCCATCGTAACCCTAAGTTCGTATTCACGAGACATTTTCTGGGATCACTGGTGGAAGTGGGCATGGTAGTTGGGTTTTAAAACCGAGGAAACCGAGCAAAACTTATAACTAGTCTCATGGGTGTAGGGGCCATAGCGGGACATTGAATGGAGTCGGGCCAAATGCGGGGTATATTCCCCTGATTCCTACCAACCGACTGCCTGGTAAGCCATACTAGCCTTAAGAGACTTCTGTTATCGAAGTATAATTTCTCTAAAAGAATGCTATGGCATTTGGCGGGGAAGCTACTGCTCCTGAATAGTTTAATGGGGCGCTGGAGACAAAAAATGAATACCGGCCGGTTTTCTTGCACATCCTCGATAGACCCTCGAGGTCGAAGAGCTCGCCGATTGGTGTGCCCCATCCTGCTAATAATATTGGATGTAGATGCCACGCTGGATCAGCGTGTGCTAAGAGAAGAGCTATCAGTATCTCACGGCGGTGGCAGAACAGAAAATAATGAAGAGAAACTTACGGCCACACTCAAAAGCAGGATTATCAGCAGCGACTGCAGCAAACTGGCTCTCCCATAGCCACTCTGTGGTTGTTTGAGATTGCATCATTCCCGGCCATTGTCGCTCCATCTTCATGGCTTCTCGCTCGCTTTGGTCCAGCGCAAGATACCCTTGGACAAATCCCGTGCGGAGAAACAGGATATCACCTATGTGGACTTCGGTCTTAGTCTCGGCTAAAATAGTTTTCACTACTTCCACAGAGATCTGATGCGCTTTGGTCTTGTCATATTTGATCCCATTTCGATCGGCATAATCGGCATAGTCAACAAGGATGCCGCGACCGGCAATGCCCTTTTTTGCCCATGCATCTAGCCCATTCACCGGGTTAGAGTAGTCGGAGCCAGAACCATGAATCTCGCCCTGCGTTGCTCTATGAATGCAAGAGCATGGTCAATAAACTTGTCCATAGCTTTGTGAAGAGCAGTGAGTTTACCCATTATAGAATTGTCCCTCCTTCTGGAAAGCAAAATGCCTAAAACTATCCCATTGAGAGCTACTCTGTGTGTTAAACGTTATCACGTCGTCATTTATCACCCTAGGGGCTTTGTTGATAATTTTCTTCTCAAAAGCGCTACGCCCAAGAAGGGGCGGGTTTATGAGATCCAGGGGGAGACTGCATCATATTAGACACTATATTATATCATACAATGGCAGGCTTACTTCAGTCCGACACGCTGACCTGTCTTAACTTCGCCCAGAATGGCTTTTTGCACAAGCTCGTCTGTGAGGTAATTGAGTGTTCCTAGCTGGTCGTCTTTGCCCCATCGTCCCCAGGCTGAACGCGGAGGATCTCCAGGCCGTAGAGGTAGGGATGATAGCGGGGGTAATGGGGAGGCTTCTGTTAACATCGCTGGAGTAAGTTATCTTCCTAATTGACAAGTTCTTTATTCTTTTCGTGTAGATTTAGATCGTTACTATAGTCTAAATACCCTACAATTCCTGGGATCCTAATAGTCAGCGCATCATACCCCGCAGCTGCATCTCCGTCGGTATACATCCGTCCGGAAAGTGAAGCCCGAGACTATCGGATCTTTGTAATCTACTAGAGACTATTTGGACGCTAGCGGCTCCACCAGGGAACCTAGGAACGCGAGGCCCTCCAGTCGCAGATGGCATCGAAACCAAGCAACGCCGCCAAGACGTTTCCATAATATCTATAAAATAGTTTACAGGATATGAGTAGCTATAGGGGTAAGCCAAGATCCAAGGTCGGTGCTATGTTTCCGGCGCAGAGACTGTGTGGACATGTGGCTATTGAAACAGCGGACGGAGACTATTCTAGCAATTACGGGGCACTAATAAGCTAGTCCCTTTCGACGCCTTATCTCTATGACCCTAACTTTCAACCCCGGACTTTACAACCCCGGATTCTGAACCCCGGATTCTGTTACTTTGTCCTAAATCCGGGGAAAAGGGTAGTATAAGTCACGTATCTGATATCTCTCTCTGAATCAAAGACCTCCCGGCACGTACATATATGTAGGATGCCGATATCTTACATTATACTCCCCCTTCCCCTTTCTAGAGCTTCAGTTCTACACCCACGCCGAACCTTTCAAAATCATGGAGCTTGAAAAAGAACCAAGAGTAGATCAAGTAGAGGGGCACTGTTCAGGCTCTAGAAGACTATCTCAAGACCAGATGACCTCGAGCAGAGAACTTCTACCTCGACCTTCGGACGACCCTAGAGATCCGTTGAACTGGCCATTGTGGCTCAAGGTACGGCAACCGTAGGCGCGTGAAAACATTTCTATCACTGACAAATAAAGATTTCAATCCTGATTCAAGTCAGCTCCCTAGCTGCTCTGGGAACCTTCAACACTGCGGTTATAAACCCAGCTTATGGCCCACTTGCGGCAGAATTTAACATAACGACGGTTACCGCTTCTTATCAGACGTACGTAGAGAAAATCTCCTTGTTTAATGGATTCCTGTTGACTAATGATACTTTAAAGGACTGTGGCCATTGGTATAAATGGAATCGGCCCCTTTATTTGGATCCCGTTCGCAAACGTATATGGACGTCGCCCCATATACCTTCTGACAACCTTAATTGGATTTGCAACGGCCCTTGCATGCGGTTTCACTAATACTTTTAACCAATTGATCATAGCCCGAGTCTTTAATGGCTTATTCCCCGTTGCAATGGCTCTAGGGCCAGCTACGGTGAACGACCTCTTCTTCTTCCATCAGAGAGGTCGAGCAATGGGAGTATTTACTGTAGCACTAACGAGTGGTGCCCACTTTGCTTCATTAGTTGGTGGGCCAGTCGGGCAATTTTTGGGCTGGAGGTGGTGCTTCAAGCTCACGGCAATCATGAACGCTGTAATGCTTGTCATTATATTCTTCGCGCTCCCAGAAACTCTCTATGTCCGCCGCCATAACGAACTAACCTTGTCAGCGACAGAGCGAGAAGTGAGGCTTGCTCCAACTACATACCTCAGTTCGTTGCGACTGTGGTCGACCTATCCCGAGTTGAA
Source organism: Pseudogymnoascus sp. VKM F-4519 (FW-2642) (assembly GCA_000750935.1). Classification (NCBI taxonomy): domain Eukaryota; kingdom Fungi; phylum Ascomycota; class Leotiomycetes; order Thelebolales; family Thelebolaceae; genus Pseudogymnoascus; species Pseudogymnoascus sp. VKM F-4519 (FW-2642). The sequence continues at coordinate 59,169 of JPKD01001140.1, forward strand.
GCTCAAACTCAAGCACTTCATCATTCCAAGCTTCAAAATGGCTAGATACCCTAGTGTTATATTCCCAGCACTTTATTACAGCGCACAGTATTCGTATGCTGCTATCCTTCCGGCAGTCACAGTCGCAACTATTTTTGAGGAGCGATATCATTGGGGTACACTACAAACAGGGCTATCGTATGGTGGGACTTTCACCATAGGGTCACTTGTGGGAGAGGTAAGCACGATTTGTTCTAAACTAGATGTACTTTGACTTTTATACAGTTTGCGGGGGGGCTTGTTCTTGATAAAATTGTAGCTTCGGAGGCACGTCGACTAGGCCGCAACCCAGAGCCAGAAGTCCGTCTCAAGGCAATCTGGCCAGGAGCATTCCTTGTACCAGCTGGTCTTCTCATCTACGGTTTCTCTATACAATACCCTACTCCATGGTTTCCGGCGCTGTTTGGCATGTTCATAGCCATCTTCGGTCTTCAAATCATCGCGACAGTCTGCTATACATATCCAGTAGACTGTTACCGACACGAAGGATCAGAGATCTCGCAGTTAATAAATTTTATCCGACAACTGACGGGCATGACTGTGGCATTCTACGTAGTAAGATTGTGCAAAGCAATTGGCTACCAGTATGGGTTCATTATTTTCACGATTCTTTCTAGCGTTTTGGCTTTCCTGCCAATGTTATGGCTGGTGAAGTATGGTGAGGCGACAAGAAAGAGGATTGGTTCTCCTAAGAATGTAAACGTATTCGACAGTGTCGGAATGCTAGGAGAAGAGGAAACGGTGGAGGCAGATGGTATCGAAAAGAAGTAGGAGGTTTTAACAGGTTGAAATTACAAATTAGTTTCCTATGTAGACGAAATTCTCCGAACACAATTTGCCCTCTTGGATTCTCAACAATGAGACTGAGCTTAAGAGCTACGATGAGAGATATTAAAAAGGAAGAGAGCGTATATTCATGCCCGGTCTAATATACACTGATCTAAATAAAAGTGGTGTTACCCGAAGAATTTTCCTCGGGGCATTTGTGTGACGTTCTGGTCATTAAATTCGATATTGACATTTTTAAAACAAGACCCCTAATCTCTCGAAGTTTGGAGAGATTTCCAATGAGTGGATTGACTACGTCCGGAAATATGGCACTCCGCCACCATTGTCTGTCTGTTGGCAAGGTCGCCCCCGAAAATTTACAGGAAACTATAAATAGGAGTAGAGAGGAATCTCTCAATGAGACATATGACTCAGGAAGGCAGTACTATACACCTCGAGTGATTTATCTGACCTCCCCCGTCTAATATATATCCATTTGCGGCCGCACATAACGATGCATTGGATTCATTTGATTAGTTATTGCAAATACAGAATGATATGGGCTAATTTCAACCTCTCTATGATTTTGTTAAGATATAACAATTGTATATGTTCCGGCCCAACCACCAACTTTGCTGGTTGGCCAACTGGCCGGCCGAACCA